>JARVZY010009768.1:0-21944 GCA_030686995.1 Artemisia argyi
ATAAAATTAAAATTCTAATACATCACATTCAAACTTAAAATAACGATACGAATACACAAATTATCCTACGATTCTCATGAAGGTATTTGTAATTGTCGATGAGATATGACTTCTCCTCCCATACTTGCAACACTTGTTCCCTAACCATCTTCAAGGCGACATGAATTTCCAGATCTGTTTCATCGTTTCTTAATAGAGTTTGTAGACCAATTGTGATTGCTGGATGGTCTTGAGGCAGCTCACGCAATCTTTCGATCTCTTGAGCACGATCTTCCTTCTGCAGCATAATTCTTGTTATCTCACCTAGCAATTGTTAATCAGCCTTAGCTCTTTTTCTTGTTCATTTCGTATGCGGGTAAGGATACTCCTTTGCACTATAGATGGATTGTTAGCCATAGTGTTTGTGTGAGGGTATGAAGTGTTGTTAAAGTGGTATTTATAGGGGAAACTAGCCGTTAAAGGATATTGTAACGGAAACTAGCCGTTACCAATTTTATTCGGAAATACAAATACACACAATACGAAAATACAAATACATACAATACGAAAATACAAATACACATAATACGAAAATACAAATACCACTAGTAAAGATATTGCCTTTCGTCACACATGCTCAATTTTGAACTGTCACATTGTAACATATTTACATGACTAAATGTACGGGAATAAAATAAACAGCCACACTTGATCTGACTTGTGCGACCATTTCGAAAAATCTATGTCACACATTTGTGTATTTATGTGACTAGAGGGTAACTGGTAAATATTTTTCGATTATTTAGTCATTTTTAATTCGGGACGTGTGACAGAGACAAATCAGCTTGAAACATTAGTACACTATATATATATATATATATATATATATATATATATATATATATATATATATATATATATATATATATAACAGGAGGCATTTGAAGAAAATGCCACCTCATTGCCCAGTCAATGCCCAATAATTCATTATCAGCCATGTCATCTGCCATGTCATCACATTCAGTCTATGTAGGCAATTTTTATAATTAATTTCGTATTTTTTTTAATTAAATAATAAATGTTTTAAAATTGAAAATTCGGATATTAGTGTAAAAATGACAATAGAGAGAATCGAACTTGGGGTGTTTGTAACATCAGCACACATGATAACCACTAGACCAACACATTTTTTGGATTATATATTGCAAGTCAAATATTATAAACTTATGTAACCAATTATATAGGAGAATCCTTACAACGTAGATAAACCTAATCAAACATATACGGAAAAAAAATTTGCGATTCATTCCTAACATATTTTTTCACAAAATATAGCTTAACAAAATATGTACGACTCTTTTTTCTAACCCTAATGATTTGTTCTACGTTTTTTGATTTTCTGTTTATCTGTTTGCACAGTTATCATGCTATGTGGAACGGAACACTATGTATCTAAGTCTCCCTTCTCAATAAATCATAGTTTTGTGGGCGCTTGGTTTTCAATACCTACCTCAGTTTAGTCACAAAAGAAGAACACTAACAAGGATCAACTGCATGCTTACTACACTGGATGAAATTGAACGATTTACTAAGGTCATTGAAAGGTTAATGCTAATGTACACTCCTACTATCATTATAATTACATCTTTTGTAACTCTTAACAGAAGGAATTATTTCAATTTCATAGGCGGGACATCAATGTGATCGATGACATGTGTACATAATTAACATCTGATCTAACATATCAGTTGCACATGCACGTTGAAAGTATCTTAATGGAAGGGATCGTGGGTTCATGAATAATTATCGATGGGTCGTGTAAACTGATATGGCACCACAAGTTCGAGGTGGACGAGGAGCTGTTAAAGCCGGTAAGAGGCAATGTTCGAGGTGGTAATTTGTGGCGTGAGAAATAATAACAGCAACGATGGCACCACAAGTTCAGGTATTGCTTAAATGAATGATTTATTACTTTTTTTTTTTTTTTTTTTTTGAAAATCAGTTGGGGACACCAATGGTTCATCACATATAACTACTTCTTTCATCATATTTTGTGGTTGCTAACACCGTCTTATTCTAAAAGATGATACTGTAAATGATTTCTAAGTTTCTGTTTGGGGTTTCATTCATAGGCTAAAGCATTGGCAGAAAAAAATCAAATGGGATCTTCAAAATCAGAAGGAAAAAGAATAACGAAAAGTATTCGACATGCATCTTCCTGTTTTGTTTCATCTTTCTGGTGACCCATTTTACCTTTTTTTCTTTTAAGATGTTTTATAATTTATCCATATGAACCACACTTATGTTGCAAATTTATGATGCGAGAGCTTCAGGGACAGAAAACCAAGATATATGATATTTATGCATCGATCGTTGGAACCCTTCTTGACCTCAAAGAGGTACTTCTTATACTCCTTTTCTATTCTTGAAGATAATAGGGAAAGTGAAAGAACATATATGTTTGAGCATCAACCTTTAATATGGAAAAATGTTTGAGTTCAACAGAAAACCAAGATATATATGCTATTTATGCATCTATCATTGGAACCCTTCCTGACCTCAAAGAGGTACTTCTTATACTCCTTTTCTATTTTTGAAGATAATAGGGAAAGTGAAAGAACATATATGTTTGAGTATCAACCTTTAATATGAAAAAATGTTTGAGTTCAACTTGACATGAGTCGCATACATAAATTTTTCTAAAGCGGAATCTTCCAAGTCTATTAGTCATACACTCATACCATTTTCCTTGCCTTTTTAGCCTTTTAGATTGTTTCGGATTGCTTATTTATCAGGGTCAAACACCTCAAAGCCATGTCACAACAGGCTTGGGAGTACAAAAGTATCTCGACCTCCTCCCGTACCAAAGGAGCATGGAAAAGGATCCTGAAAAGAAGAATTACCCTGGTGGCACTTTTGACCCATTGGGCTATTCAAAGGACCCAAAAACATTTATGGCTGAGAAGGTTAAATAGATTAAAAATGGTAAGATACAAGAAAGTGCCCTTTTGATTTATCAGTTTGTATTAGTACATGTAAAAACTACAGGTAAAAAGGGGGGTTTGGGAACACTTAATATGAGTATAGTTATTGAATATATCATGTATGTGTTTATAGTTGGTGTCATCAAGAGCCATGGAATCAAAATGCAATATATCTGCTAATTCTCAACTATATTCAGAAGGCACGTGAGGAGATATACCCTTAACATATATGCACGGCATTAGAAGGTTAACTCATGTGGCTCTTTCAGATGACTTATTGTAGGTTTGTCGATATCAAGTGGAAATAACGAACCGACACACTACAAACTGAAGATTAAGGCATTCTTACTTTTGTCTGAAGCTGTGATCAATAAAATGTGAATCTGATGTTTTTTTAGAGCAAGTGGATACAAAGAAAAGCTGCAACATCCTCACTTCACCTTACTTGGGTATCTGAAAGGGTTCATACGATCAGTGGGATCACGCATTGACGAGTGGTCTAATGGATGTCAAAAAATCTTATAATATATTGATATCTTTGGCTTTTCAAAAACTAAAAATCAAAAGTAGATGGATGGTAATATTTGATTCCACTTAGGCTGTGGGTTAATTCGCTATGTGTGTGGGTTTGTTTTGCGGATTTTGTTACTGTATTAACTTACTATAAGGTAAAATATGAAGATGAAAAGATGGATTAAAACCTGTTGCTGATTTACTTTCTTGATTTCCAAAGATGTGCAGGTCAAAAGACTTCAAGTAATAAGGTTGTGTTGACACACTTTGAAATTTACCCATCATCTACTTTTTTTAGGCTGATGGTACAGTTATCGAGAGTATTACTTTAGCAGTGGTAGTGGCTTCTACCCGTAGTAGTTGGAAAGCCTACGATTTTAGTTATGATGAATCGTAATTTTAGCTGGTATCTAATTGTTGAATTTGAATAAATCATGATTTTAGGTATAGTATACACAATGAAATGGCTATTTAAAATATACTCACGGATGATGAACCACTTTTGTAGCATATGTAGCTGATGTCTTAGAAACAGGACATTCCAGGTTAAATAGGAGCAACCAGCAGCAACACTCAACATCTCACGGTAGTACGGTACTTTGCAATAGAAGCTTCTATGTGTATGGATATAGTGAGTGTGGTCTAGAAATAATATTATTGGTTGTATTAGTTGTTAATAGTTTCTTATTGTCATAGGCATTCCCAAGGGAACACAAAACAAACCGTGTAAGGTCGCGCACAGGTACTCCTTATGTCTAAAATGCTATTTTAATTAGTCACGTTAATAAAACTAATTAGCATTTTAATTGTTATTATAATGAGCCTAATGAAAATGTTTAAAAATAAAGTTTGTCACTTTGCTGCACTTAGAGCAATATTACCCAGTTGTTTCCCTTATTACGTTATGTTAGTACAAGATACTGAATAAACGTTATGTTAGACCAGCTATATTGATATCTATATACAACACTATGGAAGGTTAGTCTTCTATGAATACAATTATCATTGTATACAACAATACCTGAATCAACTATAGTAGTGGGTCTAAACTGTGACCTGTAATATCACAAATCTTTTGGATGAGTCTTGGTCAATGGCTGATCAACTTTTGATGTTTCGCGAAAGGCAGAAATTAAAATACTTTATGTGGAATAACAGAGATTAGATGAATGCATTAGGTTAGTTTTCTTTCCCATTATCACACTTTCAATATTTGCTATTAGGATAGTATCTTATATAATTTATTTTACATATTTTGCAGGACAAAACCATGGACATGAGTGAAGATAACACAAACCAAACATACAGTCAATTTTATTTCCTTTGAAGCACTCTCAACTAATTAAATCTTCAGTCACATTTCCAAATCTGAAGTACGTTAACTGTGTCAATTTACTTTCTAACTCAGATCTATAATTGTGTCTATTCATTTTTTTAATTGATTGCTAATTATGCCGAGTGTGAAAACAAGCTTAGTATTTACGGAGAACGGCTTGAATATGCCGAATCTAAATTGGTTGATCATGAAATCGACCTAAGGCATCAAGAGACCTGATTAAAGAGGCTGAAACTAAGTTAGTTGAGCGTGTGTAAAAGAGCTTAAGGCATCCAGAGACCGGCTTGAAGAGGCTGTATCCGTGTTGGCACATCAAGAAAACGAGATCAAGGCATCAAGAAACTAGATTGAAGAGGCAGAATCCAAGTTTGGTGAACGTGTAAAAGAGCTTAATGCATCACGAGACCCCCTTAAAGAGGCTAAATGTAAGTTGGAAGAATGTGTAAACGAGCTTAAGGCATCTAGAAAAGAGCTCAAAGAGGTTGAGTCTGTATTGACCAAGACCATATGTCATCTAAAATTGGCTGAATCACAATACAAAGAATTGGAAGCAAAGCGAGGAATTTTGCTTCCAAAAATTGAAATTTTGGAAAACAATGTTCAGAAGGAACACAACTTATTGAAGAAGGCTGAAGCCAAGTGTCAGCAACTCAAAGATGAGGTATCGAGACTGCAACATGAAGTTCAGATTACAAAGTCAGTAAATCGGCCCGAATAACTCGGTTTCCAAAGAGTAAACAAGGTAAGTTAATTTCTAGAAAAGCCA
Source organism: Artemisia argyi (assembly GCA_030686995.1). NCBI lineage: Eukaryota > Viridiplantae > Streptophyta > Magnoliopsida > Asterales > Asteraceae > Artemisia > Artemisia argyi. Next base: position 5,579 of record JARVZY010009768.1, read on the forward strand.
TAATTACAAGTTTTTAGTATATTATTTATGAATATGAAATTCACAAAATGAATGTTTTTATGTCACTTGGTGTAACATGCAGTTCTGCACAAATGGCAATGCATCAGGATGATCAATTCTAAAAGCATCGCTAGCAAGTTCTTCATATTCTTCCCCATTTGGTTAATACTACGCCTGTAGGTAAGCATGTTATACATCAGTATAATGCTTCAAATGAAGACACAGGTCATGGTGCAAAAAGTAGTTTAGTTTCTAGCTTTTTGTAAACCCTCCGGCAAGCCACCTCAACCAACAAAAATATCTAATGTGGCTAAATGATACATTGAAGCAAAAATCTCTTTGTTGTCAGTCATATCAATATCATTTCACCTTCTTTATACTTTCGTTTTCTCTTTCTAATTGCAGCATCATTAAACATGTTTTTTTTCAAGAGGACTAAGATTTATGTTAACAGGACCTGCTGTGGAAATAAGTTGGAGTGCAACATGGACTAAAGAGGTTGAGAGTTTGATGAGGTAGTTCTTACGCATCCTTATGATCCACATATTTCAAATTTTATCAATTTTTATACTCATGATTCATACTCATACTTTTGTTGCATCCGTATCATGATTGTACAACATGTTTATCAACCACATTGATTTTGATTGTGGTTTCGAACAGAACACAGAGCGAGATTAAGAAACTCTCAAATACATTAAGGACATCAAGTGGTGTAGTATGGATGATCCCAAATGTTTTAAGCATGAGTTATTCTTTTATACAAATCCATAAGTATACCATATGATTGATGATCGTGAGCCTATTTTGGAGAAAGCAATCTGGTAATGTGAAACTCAGTTTAAAAAAAAGGAATTATTTTTTTCACAAGAATGTTATCCATGTACATTCTTGAACATGTGAAAGTGAGTTTAAAAAAGGATTTATTTTTATATACTACTGTGGTGTATCAGCAAAAAAACTTCATGTAACACTAATTGGGAATTGTACGTCCATTTGCATACATCCAAGCAGAGCGTATTGGAATTGACAAATATGGTGGCTATTTATGTGATTGTGAGGTAACACTGATATCATTATAATTATTTATGTGTTAATGACATATTTATCTGTTTCGATGGATGGCTAGAGTAGTATAACTTTTTGATTTATCAAATAATAACTATGCTTATTATCAACATCATAGGCATTTGATAAAATGGCTTCATTATATTAGCTATACAATACATGGTGCTATTGACGTATATACATAGTGCTTTTCGTCCAAAGGTAATATATTTGTAATGACTATTATGTATTTATCTTTGCTTATATTAATTCCTAAAAGTTAATTAAATTGATAAACCTTTGGTTACTTTCAGAGATAATAATTAATAGGGATGTTTATATATGGTTTTGTTACTTTTGATTTTTTGCAAACTAACTGACAGAATGAATATATGTGCTTATTGTTGATTTTTTGTCTTTGTTCTTTTACATTGCTTCATTTAGCTTCAACTTATTGTGTCCAAGCTATATTTGCTCAATCTTTTTAGTTATTGTAGGTATTAAGCAGAAGCAAACAACACATCAACTTTTTAGTTCTAATTTCGTTGTTACGCCCAATAAAAAGCCTGCTATATGTCCCATTTCCGTCGTGTGTGCATAGACTTAGTAAGCTTCGATGGTATACTAAAGATGGTGCCATGGTAATAAAGTTTTGTAAACATTGTTATTAAATACCTATAGCCCTTTTAGACTCAGAACCTCTATTTCTATGTCCCCCGATCTTTTAATCTTTGTGGCTTATTGCGCTATTGTTTTTCATATGTTTATTGTGTACCTCATTTAAGATCAAACTTTGGAAGAATTTAAATGCCGTCAAAAATTAAAGGCTGCGTTGCTAACAAACTATGGACAGTAGGATCAAAAAAGATTAAGTTCGGGATTGTCTCATACCTTTCGCGTTAAGTATGTAGGGAGTTCCGAAAAGTCAAAAACAATAGAGACATGTATGGAGGAGCTGAGGTGAATAGACTTAACCATGTTGCAACATAAAAGTCATCCAGTTTCTTTTCAAAATATAGACTTCAATGGTTTCTCCAAAAAAAAACATCAAAGGGCTCGGTATGCAATTTTTTAATGAAGTTTTGCATCGAATGGTTATCAGATGATCTAACATTACCCCCTATAAGCTTATAATTAGATATTATATAACTTTGCTATAACTATTTTTCTTTTTTTTTTAACTCAGGTATCATTAATGGGTGCTTCCATACAATTAATAGATAGTTGTGAAAAATGAGTCTTTAAACCTTTGTTTATCGACAACGACTTTATGTTTTGGCGAATGCGTGAGTAGATGGTAATAATAATAATAACCAACACTTGCATAGTGGCCAGAAAGTATGGTTTCAGCTTTATTACCACTTATAATCTCTGCCAACATTTCATGTGTACCAATATATTGATTATTTGGTGTAGGCTAACAAAGATGAAGAAGTCGATTTGAGCATTTAAAACAGAAAAGTTGTTTGTATTGTTAATGTTGCTTCCAAAGGGTAAATAACTTTTCCCCTTTACCATTTATCTTATTTCGTTTTAAGGTTTAGTGGTATAAATGTGTTATTGATTATATGTTTTATTTGTTTTGGGGTTGAAACAGGGGATTATTAAATGCAAAGTATCCTAAGTTCATCGAGCTTTACAAAAAATACAACATTAGAGTTACGCATAGGTCCCAATTATTATACAGTGTAACTTAATAAGTGATTTTATTTTGTTGGAAGACAAACTATAGTGTTGTAAAAGAGACTAGCAATTAACATTTTCATATTAGGAATGTATTTAAACTAAAAGCATATACTTTGTAATGGCGGGTAATTTATTAAGTTTTCTTTACTCTTATCGGGTAACCACTCATTTCGTTTGTATTCATTGGAAATTTTTTTCCCACCTTACGCTATAATAAAATATGACAACAATAATTATAAGTCATGCCCGCCCATCGGGCGGGCTTTGAAAACTAGTATATATATATATATATATATATATATATATATATATATATATATATATATACTAGTTTTCAAAGCCCGCCCGATGGGCGGGCATGACTTGTAAATATTGTTGGCATATTTTTCAATAACGAAAGAAGGGTGGTAATACATGGTTGGAAAGTGAACATGTTGAAAGAAAGGTCGTAAGTTTAAAAAATGGACCAAAGTTTGTGATAAAATTGTCGGAGGCTTAAGAAAATTCCACGTTAATAAAATATATATACGGATTAAATCAAATATATTGAAGAACTTACAATAACATGAGGTGATACACTTTCCCAGTCACATGATGACCCGTCCATCTATCTTCATAAAGAAGTTTCTTTAAAACTCGAAACTACCAAATAAAAGTTGAAAAAACAACAACAGAAAAAGATCTTATACTACTAAAGGACCAGCCTCCTCATAAAAGAAAGCCATATCCGTTACTATCTGAAATCACAAATAATCAACTAAATCAATGAGCATACTTGAAGAAAAATTAACTAAAGACAACGATAACTTTTAACAAACATGTGCTTAAATAATCAATTCAGTATTAACTGGCACAATGGTAACTAACCGGCCTGGATAGAGTTAAGTCGAACAATCTTCACCGAACATGGCTTTTATGATAACTGGACCAATTTCTACCTTTGTAGGAACTCCGTTGATAAATAGCATGATGATTCGTGAAGCTACTAAGACAGAATCGGTAGAGTATCCTTCAATTCCTCTTAATGTAAAAATAAGCGTGATTAGCGGAACAACCTAATATGCAATACATAGTTTACAACTGTTCGATATATATTATAATTATGACATTGTGAGTTTTTCATTTCTAAATAGAAAAGTAATTGAAGTATAAATTAGCCGATTGAAGAATGTTCACTTAATTTGGGTTGGGTTTAACATATTTAATAGTTTTAATCAATATTAGTTTTAAACATAACTTATTTCCAGTTTGTTACTAATTGTAAATCTTAAATGAAAGTCCTTGAAGTAATATATGTAAGTTATTATAAGCTAATATGAGATTTGATACCTTTCTGTAGTCTAATAGAGATTCAAATACCCATGAACCTTCTCTACACGCCTATGTAGCAATTCCTTGCAACGTTGCTTCTCTTGGGGACCAAGACTCTTCATTACCTCTACAGTTTCGTATTCTAAACACCACTCATTTCCATATTGTGACTTGAAAAATCATAATAACATAATTAGTTGACTAATGGTGTGTTTGGGTGCATGTTTAAGCATATTATGATTGTCATTTCTCATCAGTTAGGCAACTGATAATTAAGATAAGTGGAAAATTATCAAACTATCTCCATCTTTAAGTGATTGTCTGATTTTAATTATAACAGTCTCAAAATCAGTTAGGAAATGTGTGCCTGAACACTCACTGAAGCTCGATAAGTTAAATCAATAATAAGTTTTCTGTAAGCAAAATCCTAACTGTTTCTAGCTATGTGTGGCTTGGAGTATCCCAAGTCTGGACTTTGTTGTTCATTGCTTGATTGTTGACAAAAAATGCAAAACTTGTTAAGAAGAACGTTTGAGCTAATTGTCGCTATAAGTGATATAATTTCATCACATTTACCAATGAATAGGTCGTTGGGTTATCTTTTATTTCAGCGGGTCACTTGAAAAAAATTTACTTCAAAAGAAGTCAAATGGGTTGAGCGATGCATTAGCCTTTATTTGTAGCCCGATCTAACACATTGCTATTCTTGAAAAAAAAAAGTCTAAATAGATAAAAAGTGGCTACCACCAGCAGGACAACTCACACTGACCTGACCTGTATCCACATTCACTACGTAATTACCCGTTTTGACTAAATACCCGGTATACCCATCTTTTCCATGTCTAGTGGTTATGAAACTAAAAGATGATAAAGATTCTTATTCGACTCAGCAAGATTCCATAAGAGAAACTAATATGGGAAATGTATTAGCAGGTTTTGCAAGTTTCCTATTCTGGAATGCCACAACTCCAACCACCTAAAATTAACTGGAAGTGAATAAAACGATCCAGTTGGCCTGCTGAAGTGGATCAAAACTCATCCACTAAGCCAATGTGATGTAATAGACAACTTATTTCACAATATGAGTATGTATCTGTATTCAAATTATTTATAATTACAAAAGAAAAGAAAAAAAGTAAATCGAAAAATTGCAGCCCGTAAAATAAAGAACTTCAATAGCGTTTGATTCTTATTATATGGTGCTACAGGTTTTAATAAAAGATCAGAAAAGCTCACACCTTTTCAGGATTGCGATAACAGATGCAATCTTTCAGTAGTTATAGGTAAGTTAACACGGGTGAAAAAAGGAGAAGATGTATGGCGAAATTGCATCACCTGTGGTCTGTTACTTGTATCGTCTTTCCCACTTTCATTCTCAACTTCTTCTGTTACATTTTGATGACAATCCGTTGTCCGACTACTAAGTTCTACCTCTTTCGGGTTTGAAATCATTTTTCTACCATCTTCCTTTTTCGATTTATCTTCTTTCTCAATCTTGTTCATGACTACTGCTTTCTTTTGCTCGTTCCTCTTGTATTCTATAAGCATTTACAAAGATTTATTATGTAGCAACAAAGTTCCAAAGATACTAATTCTCTTCGCATCTTCACACTAAGGTTAGTCTCTTTATAAAACTGGATTTTCTTGTCAGCTTTACAGGCCTCGAAACAGATGTTTTTAGTTCTTGAGGTTTGCGGTCTTGAGTCCAAAAAGAGTTTGTGGGAAAATACTTCCCCCGGAGCCCTTCTTGATCCCGTAGCACCGTCTTTATATGCTGCAAAAGATCACGTTTGGATATGTTATCTAATTCTAAATCGCAATCTTATTTACTAATCAACGGGTAAAAAAGATATTTTGTTCAGATAATTAGCTTACTGATCACATGATACGCCTATTTTAAAGATACCAACATGGTTTTCGGTCCTTGCACTAAATTGTGAAGCCAAACTTCATTATTTACACACCATGGTTGTAAGTATCAGTAAGTAAAGGTTTTAAAAATTGAAATATGATGCAAATACCTGTATATTTGATATCTTGATATCTATGTCTATTCATATTTTGATGCAAATTTGAGTGTATCCAAACTCCAACCTCTCATTTGCTAAAATCCCTACAATAATTAGTCAAAAATTAGTGAAAGGAATTGTTTTTGAGCAAGATGTTCCTACATTATAACTTTTAACTCTTGGGTCTATTCAAAAACCAATCCTACCCATATTCTCTTAACGTGTCCAACTTCCCACATCTTGCTCTAAGATGGTTACCTGGGCGATGAGTATTTCAAAATGGGGGGTCTAGCGATCGGTGATATAAAGATACTTGGGAAATAAGTATTTTCTTTTAGAAGGATCATATAGAAGTACCCAAAAAAACCAAATATTCCTTTAAAAGTGTGTTTGGCTAAGCTTATAAAAAATATAAGCTTTACCCAACAACCATTTCTCTGGAAAACTTATAAGAGTGTTTGGATACTCATGATGGAGAACCTAACGTGAATATAACATTATATCAGTCACCGTTATTGAAAAATCAACAGTTAAATTGCTAAAAAGCAATAGGATTAAAAATCAAATATTGATTACAAGTTGCAGCCTCACTCCCTCCTCACTGCCCCTGCTTGATCTAAAATAGGACACATAACAATTAAAGGTTGCTTACCCAAAGTTTGAGATGTATTTAGCGAGATGATTTGTACTTGTCCATCTGCAAGTGAGTCCATGCCAAGTTCTCTAATAGCCTGATTGTTGCAAGAGACATGACATAAACGTAATGCGATTATAATAACGTGATAAAAGCAGAAGCTAATACTTTATAGAAGATTGTACATTTATACCTTGAATACTCTCTTCCTACTGTTATTTTAATCGTGTTCCCTTGTGATCTAGCAAGCTTCAATCAGCCAACGTTAGTTGCATCTTGTCAGTATTTCTTCTTGATCATAGACTAAAATGCCATTGCTACAAACTAATTAAATTTGTTGGCATAAATTTACAATTCTACCCTCGATTCCCGTACTTGCAGCTGTTATCTTAATCTTACCAAGTAGTAGGTTTGTCAAGTAAAAGTGACCTAACGTGCAGTCACAGGGCTTGGCAATCAGTAACATATAAAAAGATAAAGCAAATTCCATAACCTCTAACTTCCATCAGTAAGCTTGTTTGACTTGTTGATACTCTTCTTGAACCAAACACATCATGGAACAATATATATATTACCTGTTCATTAAACAAAAACTTATATCAAATTAAAACTAAAGTAAAGATTATTATACCTGATCTATAAGATCCTACACCCACTTTCACTCACCAACAATTGTATCTCTTTTGCTGCTCACTATCACTATAGCATACACGGTTAATGAGTATAGGTTCTCTCTCGCCATGTTCTTGGGCATGGTTGGGTTTGGTCAGTGGTTCAAGTATGGCAAAAATATCATTAATTGAAGTTGAATATTTAATTTGGCATTGGCCATTGACATTGGCTGAGGAATTAGAGTAGATGCTAACATCTTTTGACCATACAAAAGCTCTTAAAAATACAGTCAACCACAATAAATTCTTGCATACACATATATGGTTTTTAGAAACATAACTGTTATATTCATCATCTGTTCCATTTCTCAATGGCATCCCTTGGTGAGTGACCATCCCTTACTAATTAGAACCAAGGTATTCTTTCTGTATTGGAATTTAGTAGTTAAATATTAGAAACAAAACAGAACATGATCCATAAAGCAATATTTTCTTGGTGAGTGAGACTTGTTAAGTTGCCGATGTAGGTTTACTATGTAGGAGCCTTGAAAATCTTGAATTAATATTAGATAATAGTTAAATTTGGCCATAATTGTAGAGAATCTTACGGGTGCCTTTGCAATGGTGGCATATGGAAGATACTGATAAATTTCCCAAACCAGCTAAGCATACTAATATGATCTAAATCAAAAGTCTATAGCGAGATACAAATTTGTGATCTATAAAACTTTAGGCTTACATCTTTTCGAGCCTAAAGCTCCACTTCTTTAATGCCAATCTTTGATAAAGCAAAATAAATAATAAATATTTAGAACATAACAGAAGTCAAATGTACCAAACCTGATTCCATTAGTATGGTCACTCTTTTGGTCATTTCCCCTTGAGTCAGGTTCCTCCATTGTTCAGACAAGTATCATGTGAAAATATGGATTTGATTTTATATAGTAGGTACTACCTGGTGTTATGACACATTTGCACGGCGTTCATGTTGGTGTCATGTGTTCATTAGTCTGAAGGCTGCAGTCTGCAAGTGAGCGCAAATCATATTACACCAATGCTACCTATTACGGAATGAAAAGTAGTGGTTGATGAAAACTAAGAAATTTGTGGATGAACAAAGAAAAAACCTTCAATTCTATCTAATATTGCGTTTTCCTCCTTTATAGAAGCCCCTAAGTTGGAGTATTATAAACCCAATATGTCACATACAACCAACCGGCAACATGCCTTTATTCACACTTCATAAATGAGTTTTGGACCAGATCATTTAATTAATATGAATTCAAGTTGCGATGATATGTTATTAGCGTTTCATACCAGCTGCAATAAAGTTGACCATTTTAGAGCTTAAAAACGTGTATCGTAATTGGAGTGAAAGAAGAGTTGTGGTTTGACTTATATGGTTGAAAGGACCTTTTTTTTGGTTTCAAATTTGAAACTTTATGCAAGTTTGGCCAAAATGTGATGGCTACTTAAAATGCTACTCCGACAAACAGATTAAAACTTTGGATTACAGGTAACAGAGTAACATGCATGAATTCAAAAGTAAAAAAGAGTTGTAGTCTGACTTTTTATCAAACATACTGTTTTCTGAGTTTACTATTTAGATATTTCTCGAAATATGAGAGAAAATTGTGATGGCTAAATAGGACTCTTATCAAATAAACAGAAATATAACATTACCATTCTTAACATTTTAAATAGAATCCATATTAGAGTTTTAATAAAACTCTCCAAACTTCCAGTATTCAGGTTCATGGTAATTCACATTCCTACGCAATAAAGAGTTTATTATTATCGCTTACCTCATTGGACAAAAAGAATGTCATAAAGATGAAACATAAGATGCGTCAGTGGAATCATCTCAGATGAAGGTACCAGAACCCATTAAACCTACACCAATCACAATAACTTTCTTGACGGCCCTTGGATTGAGTCCGATATCAGTAATGTTAGGCACTTGCCAGTGATGAAAAATAAGCTAAACATGTACAATGTTCATAAAGCAAAATATATTTAACTACTATTAAAAAACTCCTGTTAAGCCATGTGTCAAGTCAACATTGCAGTTTTGGATATAAACACCTGGTTCAATGAGCAGAGATGCGGAGACTGAAGCAACTGATAAAGATCATTTTTCACTTACTTTGGAGTAGGGTAGTGGCTAAAGAAAAAACCTTTGCTATCATTTGTCCAACTGATACCCGAAAATTTAACCTGTCACAAAGCAAATCTGTCATCCATTTCTGCTGCAGTGGCAATGGTTCGTATTAGCGAAATCTTATTTATCATAGAAGGTACTCCAAAACCAAGAAACGTAGAAATCGAATAACATTCTTGAAACGACCCACAAATTAACTACACAAAGCATTGTACCTGCGGTGGACGACCGAGCATTCGTACGCCCGGCTGATAAGCCGACATTTCTGGTTATGGATCGTGGGGTAGCAACTAAAAAACCAATGAACGTAACAAAAAGAAGGTCAGTCCTAAAGAATCCAGCTGATGTGAACATTAAGAAAGGAAAACGGTGTAAAATAAAGTGTAACAGATAGTGAACCTGTGTCCCATGGTGTCTCAGCAGTACGGGTCGATTAACCACCAAGCTTATTACACAGTTAAGCCATTGCAGCCAAGGGCATACTCAAGACCACAATAGGAGGTAAGGTTTGAACAATAGATTAGATATACAAATGGTATAGTATAGAAGCAACTAACACAACCATTAATCTGGCACAATAAACACACTGAACAGCGGCCTCTATGTTCATGATACACCTTTCGTTTCCTTCGCAATACCTTTCATTCACACACCAAAATAGCAAAACATGTATCGGTTACTGAATATTACAGCAAGTGTAATGGATTTCTTAGGATAAAAAACATCAAGATGAACTTCCATTGATACTCGTAACCTGCAAAAAAAAAATCAAACAAAACCACCTCATAAGCACAAGAAATTGCTGATTATCTGATTTATTTCATATTAGCGATTTATGTACATGTGCACAACTGCTATCATTACAATAAAATAGTAGTTATCATCAAAGCTTTTGTCTAATGAGTTTAAATTACTATTTGTCTGATCTACGCCACCCCAAACACCCCTTAATCAGATTAAAGCAATCAACAGACACCAACACATTTGAATGAGTTCTAAACAACCTCAAACACCCTTGAATCAACATTGATCGTCGAGCTCTTACAATTTTAGATAACCTAACACACACACTCTATTTACCTCAATAATAATATCTAATAAAGTTTCGAACAACATTAATTTAGAAATAAACATACATAATTAATTACAAATATAAAAAAGCTGACCAGCTGTTGCTTGAAGCTTGTCTCATCATATAACCACAACCTGAAAAATATTTATGATGTTAAGAAGTAACCTATGCAAACTAATATCTAAAAATAATTTATCTAAAAAGTATTATACTTACATGTAGGCAGAGTTTGCTAGCTAACATTGTTAGCAGAAATATCTTTAGAAAATATCACTATAGAGCTCGCACGGATATCCATTTTTGGTAGTGGCAGGTACACACTAATTTGATTACTTGCTGATGCTAAGAGATGCCAAATTACATACATCGTCAACAAATAGCATGTATCTTTCTTTTGAGTTGGGCAGTACCTGTCGTGTTATTGCTACTTTGAAACTCCTAAATACTCAAACAGTCTTTTATGTATAAGTAACGACCAAAGAGATGATTTGTACAAATAACGGGAAATAAGTCTCAGGTCTGCTAAGAACGTTAGTGGAATGTTCAAAATCAAAACTTGGTAGTGTGTGACATACACTTATGATGACGGGGAGCAACATTGAGACAAACTATGTTTTCATTAAAGACTACCATTTTAGAATACGAAACCAATGATTATATTACCTTATTTGGATCCTTCTCGTAAACTCCATAAAAAACTTCTGGCAAACCTTCTCTGATGTTCGGGCTTATCCTGCAAGAAGTCAAAAACTTAATGATCAGTATTTCCCCTGAAATAAAAAAAATTAGTAGTTATTGGTTACCTCCAACGTTGTTTTTTCTTGGATGATATTATTTAACTTTCTTTATCAGTATACGATTTTGTGGCCTTGGTCGGGTCTGTTAAGTTTAAGGATACCGTTGGTCTTTCTGCAGTGTACAATAAGTTTCTTTTTCAGTATTCAGATTGGCGTCAGAGATGCAGTCCTACAACAAATTTCTTTATTAGTACTCACAGGTGTGTCTTTATCAGTATTCAGACCAGCAGAGGTTATACATGAAGAGGTCTACGCAATCATTATACTATGAATTCTAGCAGCATAATAGATGTTGACATCCCAATATAAGCATTTTAATATGATAGCATGCAATTTCATTAAGAATAATAACATGTAACTTACTGCATAAAAGTGCCCCGGGAAATTGGCCACCTTGTGATGAAAAGATACTTCTGTTCTCATTGCGCCTCCATATGAATATCTAACTTGCTACAACCTAGCGAAGATGCAGCCAAATATTCACCATGTTTAGAAATCATGTACTATAAATAGACCATCTTGAAGAAGAAAAGGGAAACTAATGCCTTGTACTTTATGAATAATTAATTGATGAAAATGCAACAAAACAACTGAAAATCCCAACGAATATAGAAAATTAATTTTTAAACCAAACAAAATAAAGAAAGTTGATGTTAAGCTCTCAAACTTGAATCTAATGTATAGAAACTTGCCTTGCTTTCGTCAAAATTAAAGTCAATCAAAGAGCCCGCAAGTGGAAGGTGATCATACTCAGCCATACGGATCATTAACCTCAATTAATAAGGGCACTCAAGCAAAAACCAAATGAACCAAACGTCTATATTAGACGGTTATCAAATTATTGTAATAGTATAGATTGTGTAACAATAGAAGCATACATGATGTTGGTCACTTTTGTAGTGCAATAGAATACTGGGACTTTTATTTAGAACTATCCAACAATTGATGTGTTGGTACGTAAACTTTAACTATTAATTACAGTATATAAAAAGAAGCATGTGAAAATAATTTTAGCATGGATCGATAGTAGAAGAGACTGTCAATAGTATGTATTATAAATAAATGCAGACTTGTAAGTGACATACCATGTCACCATATGCTGTCCATGTTTTAATGTAATTAATAAATCTAAAATATTTTTACCCCTAACTTTGGTTTTGCTCACCTTCCTAGCAAGTGGTATATGATCAACTGGTTTTATAAAAATATATTATGCCGTCAAACTGCAGTAAAACATGCATATACAGCCATCGACAACTCCATTGGCAACTCAGGGGGTATCACATAAGTTATACATAAGGTGTAGCTTAAGAAAAGCTTGTGTATACTCCTCTCAAGCACCTAACCCAACAACAATATAATCAGCAGGTTAATTAATTATATAAATATATGGAGTACTACGTTAATGTCAGAGGCGATGACTAAGCACACACATTTATTATGCACCTTTTTATATAGGTAAGCGAGTGCGATTACAGTAGAGAACAATAACCTAAAGACATATATCAACTTAACTTATTCAAACATCAATAGAATGATTACCATTAGATATCATCATTAACGATCATCTTCAATATCTATTACTCAAATCACCTGCAACAACCATCCAAATACATCGTTAAAATAAAGGAAAAATTAAATAAAAATTGTAACAAATTAAATCATCTGAAACAATTTACCTAATCACAAAGTAATCGTTAATCATGAAGTGATAATTAAGAGCTTGATCATGAGAGAGAGCAATTGATGAACAGAATATTGGGTCATGAATATTGTGTGATGAAGATGACGAATTGATAAATGAAGATGAAGATAGAGATTAGTGGCATGAAACGTTTTTGTTATTGAGAGAGAGTGATACAGAATTAGGTTTTTGCATTGCGTTATTGTATATGCATTTGAGTTTATAATTAATGGTTCCTGGATTTTGAAAAGTTGTTTTACATCTTTATCAATTTTGAGATGGAAACTAAATAACAAAAGTTGGATTGTTTCAGTGGTTGAGACGTATGTTAATATTAGTCTACATCTCAAGTTCGATCCTTGGCACTATCATTTTTACATTAAATTAATCCGAAATTTTATAGGTTTAATAGTAAAAATTAAAACACTAATAATGTGATGACATGGCAGATAATGAATTACTGGGCAATGAGGTGGCGTTTACGTGGCATTATCTACGTGTAACGCCTCCTGTTATATATAATAATATAGATATATATATATATATATATATATATATATATATATATATATATATATATATACATATGTGACAAATATATATCGCACAATTGAAAAGTGTGACCAAAATAGATATATGATCACATGAGGTAATTGTGTATGTTGCTAAATTATTTAGTCAAGTTTGTCACACATTATTTAAACGTGACTGCTATTATTTGCTGAATATTTAGCCACATAGCATTTGAAATGTGTGACAACTGAAAAGTAAGTTTGAAGTGTTAATCACGATATGCATTTAATAGTGACAAATATATATCACACACTTGACGAGTGTGACCAAATGTCATATATGGTCACACTAAACCATAGAAACATGATTAAGTGTAACAAAAATTCGATACATATGGTCACGTAAGTTAATATGTGTGTCTAAAGTTTAGTGTGTGTTTGCTTTCCAAATCCTAATTAGTATTGTCACACTTAATTGAACCACGATCATGTGACTATAGGCTTTACAATAGTCACACCATATCACAAATGTGTATCTAAATGATGTTTATGGCCATATTATAAGGGTATTATATGTGACCAATACATTCAAAATAGTCACATTGTGAAATATTCATGTGACTATTATTTATAGCAAAGTGTGAAGTCATGAGTTATCATTAACCTTGATATTAGTCACATTGAGTTTTTGTGTGACTAAATCATAGTCATATTTTGTCACACATTACTTAAGCGCAGTCACAATTCGATACATATAGTCACACATTTCTGATAACTTATGTAATTTGATATTCACTTAATTGAGTTCAGTCTATTAGTCACGACTGCACATTGACTACTTTTTCAACCACTGTTTTTTCAACAAAGTGCCTACAATTGAGAATCTTTCATACCAAACACTGTTTTTTTCAACTCTGCACTATATAAAGGCATAACCACATACATGAAAATTGCATATACAAGACAACTGTAACAAAAATATACTGCTAGTACACAGTTTATGCTGCTAGAAGTTATAGTTTTGTATAATCTGAAATCCTTTAAAAGAGTATTCGCAAGTACGAACTAAACAATTAATACAACAACAACAACAACAACAACAACAACAACAACATAAATCCTTTAAAAGAGTATTTGCAGCAAAACAAAAGCTTAAATAGGTTCTGCAGACAAAAAAAAATCCCTAAACAGAGTGTTACAACTTGAGAATGACATGTGCTTCACTTTGATTTTCGTATAACAATACCTTCACAGTCGGTTCGATAGTAGGCATCTTTTTCTTGTAGATTTACTCGCAGCAATATGTTATCATTTTGCTCGTGAATGACTGTACTAAATTCCTCATCGACATCGTCATACGTATCTTTGTAATTCTTGGTAGGTGTTTTAAAGACAATAGACAATTTTTTATCTGCCTGGTCTTTCACATAAAACACTTGTCGTGCTTGTAAGACTAATATGAACGGATCATCCTTGTGGCCTAAACTATTCAGGTCTACCAATGTGTAACCAAGATTATCGCGTTTGACCCCACCATTTTTTGAATTAACCCAATCACATTTGAAAAGAGGAATTTGCCTAAAATGGTAATCTAGTACCATATCTCTTGTAAAATCCCATAATAAAATGCTTTTCTTGTGGTTGCAACTTCTTTGGATATGTGAAGATCTGCTACCTCAACACTAACCCCACAGTTCTGGTAAACTATGCCATCATTACTTTTTGTACGAAATGTATACCCATTGATGTTATATGCCTCGTATTTCACTATGTTGGCGCGTGGTCCAAATGATATCCACCTCACAGTTTCTGATACACTATCTGTGGATATCGCTAACTCTCTTTCAACCTGAATTTCATTACAAGTATATATTACCTTTAAATTGCAGGAACAACTCACTTACATTTATCAACAAACAAACAAGTAGTATAAACAACATACGATTAATTACCTCTTCGTGTAACCACTTAGCAAAAGAGTTAGTGTGCTCATTCTCCAGCAATGCCATTTTTTTACCCGGGTATTTTGTTTTCAAAAATTGCTTGTGTCGCCTGAAACAAAACAATGTATTTGATTATTATATTTGATACAATATTTTAAGCAACGAAATAGACATGTGTTAGTAATACTTACTCGATATACGAGACAATTTCATCTGTATTTTGTATTACATACAAATGTGCTTTCTGAAAGACGTCTCTGGAAAGTACATTTAATTTGCCGGCCGACAATGGCTTTCCATCCTCATTTTCATTGGTTACATGTTTATCAGGTGGGATACCAATAGTTTTCATGGTTTTATGATACTCGCTAAAAAAACTCTATTGTTTCTTCCGCGATAGTCTCCTCAACAATGCATCCCTCTAGTCTATTTCTGTTTCGCACATGTCCTTTAATAACCTTCATACATCTTAAGAAGGGATACATCAACCGAATGCATACGAGACCACATAATTTTACCTCCCTAGTTAGGTGCACTGTCAAGTGTATCATAATATCAAAAAATGACGGAGGAAAGAACTTCTCGAGAAGGCACAGTGTCAGAACAAGTTCTTGTTGCATCTTACCTAGTTCTTGCAAGATGATTTCTTTCCTACATATAGCTTTAAAGTAAAATCAAAACCTGATAATAGCAAATCGTATGGGTGGGTGCTTGATTGAACGTATAGCAATGGGCAAAAACTCTTGCATTAGCATGTGATAGTCATGCGATTTAAGGCCAATGAGCTTCTTATCATTTTGGCTGACCAACGTAGAGAAATTTGAACAATAGCCTTGTGATACCCTGATGTTGCTTAATGTTTCACAAAAGATGTATTTTTCAGCATTCGTTAATGTGTA
>JARVZY010000991.1:0-27412 GCA_030686995.1 Artemisia argyi
ACCAAAATTCCTTATGTGCTTTATGCACTTGGACAAAATTTAACAAAGTGATATCAAAAAAAAAATACACGAAGTGATATAAAAAAACAGCAAACTGACAAAAAAAAAAAAAAAAAAAAAAAGAAAAGAAAAAAGTACCATGAACAGTACCCTAGAAAGGGTAGACCGGGTTTGGCAGAGGTGTTGACCCCGTTAGTTTAGGGGTCCCCATATTAATATATAATAGATGAAAAGGGTGAATACCCAAGAAAACTTCACGATCTTCTATGATGGAGCCATTCGGTTCCCTTTGAAACATTGACAAAAGTCTGTTTTGATGTTGTCATTTGCACAACCACTTGGATTATTTGGAGATCGATATCGTAATTGAGTTTGTTTTGATCCGAAGTCGCCAGGTAAAGACACTCTAATGGAAGAGAGAGAAAGATCTTATCTCATTCATGATTTGTCACCGGAATAAAAGTTTAAATCCTACTTGGCTAGTCTAGTTAACTGAATCCTGTTTCGGCTTGTATTAAAATATTCTAGTCCCTTATTATTTTCTAGCTTTTGCTAGATAAAAAAAGGTGAAGACGACAACTCAAAAGATGCTCTAAAATCTAATAGCTCGTGAGATCCAATGTAAGAAGAGCGCAAGACCCAAAAATGGTAAGTTTGCAGGATATGAAGTTTATCTTTTTCATTGTTATAGACTTATTGCAAAAATGGTCCCCAAAATTAAATGCAAGGATAGCAACACCCCCTATAAGACACCGTCTAAACCGCTATGCACACAGTATAACCTCTTTATAAATAAAAGGGTGTGTATATATGAGATTTAGGGTGTGTGTGTATAAGAGATTTAGGATGTGTGTATAGTACAACCCTATTGTGAAAGCATGGGTTCTTTGAACAAAAGATCTTTGAAAGAGCAGAAAGCAATGTTTTGAAAACCGGGTTCGAAATCGACCCGGTCCAGTCACCGGGCACCGGGCCAACCCGGTTTTCAATTTATTATTTTTTAATTTTTTGACCGGGTCAACCGGTTCGACCGTCGGGTCAACCGGGTTGACCACTGGGTCAACCCGGGTTTTTATTAAAATATCTTTAAAAAATGAAACCCGGCCGGGTTTCGAGAACCGGGTTGACCCGGGTCACTCAAAACCCGGCGGGTCAAACCGGTTTTAGAAACCCGGGTTGTTTTGACCTGTTTTTTCGGCCGGAACCGGTCGAACCGGTTAACCCGGCCGGGTAGACCCGGGTTTCAAAACCTTGGCAGAAAGTATTAATGTGAACATTGAAGAAATCTACACTTAATTAAAACTGAGGAGATTAGAACATATGAGATCTAACAAATTTTCTCAATACTTGCAAGTGAAAGTCGACGATTTCAACTTTCAAATGTGTAATTTTTAGCATATTATTGACATCTTTAAGTGTGATGATGTAAAGTTAATTTGTAGCGCCATGCGTTTCATGCATGTTCACAATGCTAATCACGTTTCTATGCATGAAAAGACTGAAAATTGGAAAAGAAGGGATAATATGCTCAATCAAGAACTTGTAACTTAAGATGTTGAAACCTTTAGTACAACTCATAATCGATGAACTTTCATCCTCTTACACTTTTATGTTTCCTATCTCTATTCTTTTTTTGTGTGTAACAATGTTGAATTGTTGATTATAGTGACTATTCAAGCTTTGGCCCATACATCGGATGTATATGTGTGTTTCTATCTACATCTACACATATATACAAAAGCATTCATGGGAAAGCATGGGCTTGAACAAGACCAAAGATCTTTATAAGTACTTTTGGATATGTTCTCATCAAAGTTATTTATCTTGTTCGATAAATCTTATTCGAAGATACGCGTTATATTGATGGTTTATATTTATTACATATGTGTTTCCCATACATACATGTTTCGAAAGAGAAAAGGTCCACTAGTCTTGTCGTTATTGATCGAGAGATATTATGTGCCTTCCACAAATAATCACACATTAGAGAGGCAGTATGGGTCGAGAGCTTTAATCGTCAAGATTAAATATGACTCTTATACGTTGTTCCACATTTTTTGTAGCTCAAAACTGCATCTAATAAACCAGCTATGCCATAACTAAGAATAATAATCGTTGACGAAGAATTAAAAGCATTGTTAAACGAAATCCCGTATGGCCATATAGTATAGTGTGATTAATTTTTTTTATGTAACCATGGTTTCCTACCTTTTCAGAAAGGTTGGCGTGGCCACCTAGACTTGTTTGCACCTAGCAAGAAAATTAAATTTTGACAGATGATCCTTCAACATCCAAAGTAGAGAGATAAAGGTTGAAATATATATTGAGGGACTTTATCAAGTGTATGTGAAGATCAAGCTAGACAAACTACTTGAAGATATATACTACAGTTAAGGAGTGTTTAAAGGTATCAACCTTGTAACCTAACCCAAATCATGCCTATTGAAAGAGTCCAAGATCATTTGCAGCTAGTAAAATGTAGGCGTATTATGCGTAGTCAGAAATGGCAAGTATTTTGGTAAAACGTATTCCACCCGGTAAAATATATTACTTCAAAAAACGTTTAAATGACAACTAACTATAACCAATAAGACTACTAAACAAAACCCAGCATAAAATAATATACATTAGAAAATTTTATGCAAAAATATAAGACAACCTAGTTAAGACAAAAGTCTTGAAGTCGAGCAGCCTTTGCAGGAGAGAGGCTAAAATCATCAACATCATAATTGTTGTCATCAACCGTATCCGCTTTCTATTGCTTATAAAGACTCTGCTCCTTACCTCCACTTCCAAAATACAACGTCCTAATGTGATCATCAAAAACTTCATCATCATCGCTGTCAAAAGCTACCACATTGCCCACCTTAGAGAATGGGTTACCCACCATAGTTGAAGAATTAACCTTTTTAAAAGGTTTATCATCATCATCCACAAGAGTAACTTTCCTTTCAATAATAAGTTTTTCAATATTTCCAATTTTCTTAACAATAACAGTAGTACTTATTGGAAATGGCAAGTATGTTATACATAGAATGATAAAATTGAAAAACAAAATGTTTCATTTTGGCACTTTTATTCTTATGTTGTTAATACTTTATATTCGTATCATGTAATGTACAATCTATTTACATATGTTTTAATTTCTTCAACAAAGCTCTTTCTTTGGCTGACGAGTTATGAATGATGTAGATGCTTACGTTTTTTTAGGAAGAAATTATTTGTTTATGAAAATTGAGCAAGTGTAAAATTTAAAGTCAAAGTGTACACATCTCCTTTTATTTATATTTACAAAGCGGAAATGTTGGGTAAATTGGTACAGTATATTTGGCACACACGATTATAAAAAAATTATGCTTATTTTTGGGAAGAAAAAAATATATATGCTTATTTAAAAATAAATAAACTACTTAAAATATATATAAAAAAGAAAAAAAAAAAAAAAAAAAATTGCAGATACAACTTATAAGAGATTTTTGTAAAATAATCTTTCATAATTTTTTAAAATCAAATATACTTCTTGTAACTTATAAAATAATCTTCATTTATAATCTTTGCTTTATCCACATCTACAATACACATTCAGTTTTAGCAATCGTTACTTTTGTCAAATATCTGGTACTTTTTAGGATGATTTGCCAGTCAAAAGAGATGAAATATCACCTAGCATTATTAGTAGACTAATACTAGCCTTGATTTTATTGACTATAGGGTTTCCATCAATGCCAATAAAAGAGGGGTGCACATCCGTCCAATTTGTCTCTTGTAAATATCGGTATCCATCGTTTTATTACATGGATGGGTCCTGGTGTGACAATTTACTCGTATGAATCGTCATATTATTGGTTTCCAAAAGTCTGAATTTGCTTTTCAAAAGTTATCACAGCAATTTTATAGAATTAATAATCCACAAGTTGTTTTTGCTTTTGCTACTGGTTCTTTGTTATTACCTTCATTTACGTTTAATATGTTGACAAAAATCATTTACTTATGATGAAGACTTGACGTGGTCTTGAGAAACTTAATACTCGTTTAAAAGAACCAAATCCTTTAGGTTGGGTGTAATGGATAGTGGTGCACCACCACTGACCACCACCATGCGCGAAGGCTATTACACACCTCCCTCAACCGCGCTGCATGCCGCAATTTGTTCACTTGTTTGGTGATTTTTTTTTTAAGTTTATAGGGTATATTTGTATATAATATAGCAAGGTTGCAAAAATCGTGAATCGGTAGCCGGGCGGTCGACCCCCCTGTAGCTTGTAATCGGTCTAGGCGGGATTAATCGGTGATTAATCGGTTTGGCATTTTCGACAAGTTTTTTGTATTTCCGGCAACTTTTAGGTATTTCCGGCAAATTTTAGGTATTACTGACAAGATTTTTCTTAAAAAATATCTCAAAATAGATATAAACAACAAGTATAACTTATTAAACCATTTTACAGTGAGTTTTGGGAATTTCTAGCAAGGTTTGAAGGTTTCGGACAAGCTTGACCACCGTTGACCGTCATTAACCGTCGTTGACCACGGTTGACCGAGTTGTTTGACCGATTTACACAAATCGGCAAGGTTGGTGACCTTGTAGCACCTAATCGGCGATTAATCGGCCTTGTAGGCCTTGTTTTGCAACACTGTAATATAGAATGTTTTTATGTGTTTGGTTTGTTGGTTACATTACATCTGTTTGATGGTGTGCTGAATGGTGATGAGATACTGACGTAAATGGTATGTTTTGTGACCATTACTCCTAGTCTTAGAAAAAGTTGACATCAAAACTAACATCTGAATCAACATAAATGCTAGGGCTGTAAATGAACTGAACGTTCAGTGAACAGTTCATGAACCGTTCGGTAAAAAGTTCGTTTATTTATAAAATGAACGAACATGAACAATATTTTACGATTTTTTAGTTAAATGAACAAACATGAACAAAAATCACGTCCGTTTATTTATGTTCGTGAACGTCCGATTATGCATTCGCTAACGTTCGTTTATGTTCATTTATTTATTTATGTTCGTATATCATATCTTTCAATTGTATAATTTTAAAATTAGTTGTTTAAACAAAATAAGACTTGTAAAACAATTTTTTATGCATAATTTAATAAAGTTTTTGTTTGTTTGTCCACGTTCATTTATGTTCGATCATTTATGTCCGTTTAGTGTATTAATGAACGAACATAAACGAACATGAACAAGTTATTTTCTTAATAAACGAACATGAACAAGAAAATTCGTCTGTTTAAGTGTTCTTGTTCGTTTATTTGTCCGGTTAAAATTAAATGAACGAACATGAACAAGGCTCCATTCGTATTCGTCTGGTTCGTTTACAGCCCTAATAAACGCTCACAGGAAGAGAAAAAAATAAAATAAAATAAAAATAACATGTATTAGTTCTTATATAGAAACACAATTTTGCTAAAACAACCATTAAATACCAACTCAAAAAAGTAATCTTGATGAGAGCAGAGAATGTGGGTGCTTTATATATATCACAATAGGAGGTCAAACGATGAACCTCTGTTACATTCTATTTTCGATTTGTTAATATTCTAATTTTACGATTCATTTAGATAGGCGAGAACATAACTATACCTTTTCACAAGTAGTAGTTTACATACAACTTGGCCAATTAAAGAATGACACCCACTAAAGCACGCAAATATAACCAGTAGGTGAATGGTGATGATGATGATTCACGAATCCTGCACACCATAGATAACATTAGCAAACTAACTTAACACGCAAATCTTTGTCAAGAAAACATTAAATGTTGTATTGAAATAAAGAAAATAAACTATTGCATGTTGTATGCTTGCTTGCGTGAGAGATATCTAGCTGCTAGAAAATACGATATTGGCAACAAAAGCCTTGTTAAAGCAATGCGGAAAATAGATGTGATCATATGCAAAAGTCCACATGGGGTAAAAGGGAAACGGCAAATGGGGGGCTAACATTTTATTTAACCGAAATCTATAATATATGATTACGAAAGCTGATGCAAGGGAGGAAAAAAAAAAAAAAGTGTAGGGTTGCAGAGTGGTATTAGATTATTGATATTTATAAAATTAGAACTTTGACATACCTTCAATTTTATGGGAGGTAGAGTGCAAACATCAAGAGGTGAAAGCAAAAATTCTATCTGCAATTATGGTCCGGCAAATTGGACACTCGGAACATGCAACTGAACAGGATTTACACACTGCAAAAGATGGTAAAAGATGCCCATCAACCAATTAGCTTTTAACGTAACAGATTTGGCAAACATCAAAAGAGCATGAGTTTGAATCAACTTACTACAAAAATGTCGACAAGGAAGAAGCATTGTTGTAGTTGGTGACTCGAAACATACTTTACATACATGAGAATTTGCATCACTATCCACATTGTAATTTAGCTCTTTCTCCTTCATCTCTTGCAATCGTGCCTGTAGAACACATTGGTTATGAGCCATGAAAAAGCTAAAAGGATCAATGCTAACTATTAAGTTAGAGCACGTGGCAACTTCGGCCCACTGACTTACGAATGGGTCAATTTGGTTTATTTTTAATCTCAAGTAGGTTACATTATAAAATTACTACAAAGTAATGTATCAGAAAGAGGCCAAAGTGTGGTTGTCATGCATACTTGCATAGAAACTTCTAAATAGCTTTACTCACAGATATTATTACTGTATTAATACTTTGTTTTGTGATATTATTTGTTACATTAGGTATAGTACTGAAAGATGATAAGTTTCAACCAAACCCATATTGATCCTGCTACCAAACCCACCCAAACTATCCATTTTGCCACCTCTACTAAAAAGCACATTTGGTCACCTAAATAGCTGATCAAACAAAAGTAAACATCAAGTTGTTTGTGTAGAAGACATAATAAATCTTATAGGATGAGAACGACAAAGAAAAATGGCATGATACAGAGAACAAATTAGAGCACATTAACCAACCAGAATAAAGGATATTACCCTTAAACGAGCAACAAGGGGCTCTTCCTTTGGCATGTCATGAGCTAATTGTTGAACATCAAGGATGACTTGCCTTTCTTTTAGAACTGAATTATTAAAATCACCATTATCTAATCTTGGTCCATTCACATTTTCATTTATCTTGGCATGATCTTCGTTATTAGTGTTTAACTCAGGGACGTTCCCCCCCGCCTCTTTCTTCAGCTGAGCAACAAGAACCCACATGTTTGCTAAATCGTTTTCCAAAGATGCTTCCTTTTTCTTTGACTCATCAAACTTTTTCTTATATTCATTTTCTATAACTTCTTTCTCAGCTAAGGCAGCCTCAAGACATGCTTCATGTTGTTTCCTTGCCTGCAACTCCTTTCTTAAATCTTCTAGGTCAAGACTTCGCGAACCAAAGTCATTGTAGGAATCATTTACTCGGCCAGATATTCGTCCATTTCGGCCAGATTTTGTGGCATCACCATACTTGCGGTTACCGCCAGTTCCAGGTCTGGTGTTCACCAACTCCCGAGCAGCCAATAACTCTTTTTCTAGTTTTGTGTTATGCTGTGAAAGTTTGGTGACTTCCCCAGCCAAATTCTTTAGTTCAACAGCAGCAGCAGATGCCAATTCCTTTGCATAAGATGCTTCTTCAGACAGTTTTTGATTCTGTACCAACAATCCACTATTCTCTTCAAGAATCTGAACATGCTCCAGCTTCATTTTCTCGCTCTTTACTTCCTGCTCAATAGTAAAAGCACAAAACTATTGTATTAGAACGCCATATTATTTCTAGTGGTTTGCAACTAGAAACCGAAACTAAAACCACAAAAACTTTGTTGTCCAAAGAAAACATTCACCTGAATCTGAATTTTCTTCTTTAACTCGTCAATGTATTCTTCAGATCCATGCTGTTCAGATGATGATAGAGTTGTCTGACTCTGGGCAGCAGCCAGCTGCTGTTCAAGAAGTGTTATTCTCTCTTGTAACTCCTTATTTTCAGAACACTGTAATGTTAAGATAGAATAAGAAAGATGTGTCAACATTGTAACTTTGAGATATAATAAAGGAAAGGTGCAGATTTCCTCAACTTAAAGTGTTCATAATTTGATGATGTGTCACATAAGAGCCAATTTAAGCAAATGCAATAAAAATAATGCAAATAAAATGAGTTGGATATTCAATAACTATTCATATGTACCTTGTTCTGCAACTGTTCCTGCAGTATGCGATTATCTGCTGTCTTGATCTGCAGACAAAGATTTTTTTTTTTTTTTTTTTTAATAAAGACCTATGTTTATTATTGTGTGATTCGCTACCACAATGATATGAGTGGCTTAAAATGCTATAATCCCACTGGCAAATAAGAACTCATACGTAAATACAGAGAATCATAAGGAAGTTATAAGAATACATTATTGTTATCAGTTACTAGAGTCATTAATCAGCTTAAAGTCCCAATTAGCCCAGAATATACATAATGATTTCGGTCGAAATAATGAAGTTGAACACTTAACAGCACAGAAAAACAAAATCATGGAAAGCATACGTACCTCTAGCTCAAAACCCTTTTCATCACATTGAGTCATCAATCTCATCATTGTCTATAAAAAAATGACACCCAGAAAGACGTGTTCATTGGGTTGCAAATGTAATATGTAAATGTTCCAAGATTCTAAACACGAAAGACGACAGGAGTGAAAATCCATATTTAAAAACTGAAAGAAAAAAGACTACCTGTTGCATGTCAGCTAATGATGTATTGGAAATTGAAGCTTCATTACTTTCAATTATCTGTTTCTCCAAGACCCTCATTTGCCTTCTCTTTTCTTCGATTTCAGATTCCAAGTTTTCTATCTGTAGAAAAATGTGTATTTCTAATCAGCAAATGGCTTTTAGATTAAGATAAAAGTTGGTAAGGTATTTACAGGTTTTATACTACATCGGTACATCCAATCGTAAGGCAAAATCTTAACATTTCATTTTTAAAACTGATGTAAAGCTTGTAAAGTTAGATGTAAAAACAAGCAATACCTGAGTTTTTGAGATCTCCGGATCATTTGCAGACTGCTCTATTAAACGTTTCATTGTACTTGAACTGAAAGCAATCTCTCCTGCAAGCATTTTAACTTGCTCCACTAGAAGGTCCATCTGATCTATCGAGATTACGCCCTACAATTAAACAAAAGATGATGAATAACAAAGTTAATATTAAGCTGTTTACAAACTACCTTATACAATTTGCAGCAAGTCTATTAAAAATTATTAGTCCAAGATGAAAAATAAATGAATTGTCTAACCATGCATACAGTTCCAGTTAAGAACAGTGCAACAGCACTTTCTTTCTTACTGCTACTTAATGTTGGTTTTTCTCAAATGGAAGCATTGATGCATTATGTTTATATACTGATATTTTAGAGGATAAAAACTCTATGCAAGTGTACACGAATGTCAATCTATGCTGATATGCAAACTACAAAAAGAAACTAATGATTCTCCAAACAGCATAGAGTTCAAAAGCAAATCAAAAAATGGCATGCAACAAGAAGCTGGGTATTAAGTCCCCCATGAATGTAAGGAGAGTCCAGAGACTTACTGTTTTTGCACTACCAGCAGAACCATTGATAATGTCGCCTGCTTGAGTTAATTCTGTGATGGTACTACCTGCTGCTGATAAATTGTTGGAGTTTCTTCTGTGTTTTCTTTCATAAGATATCTCTGACGGAGAGTCGTTCAGATTCTCGCTTTGCAAGAGCAGAGAACCATCCTGAAACATATGCATGGACAAAAAAAACTAGTCATTAAACTCAAGCCTAATAGATCAAACTGCATTCAAGCAGCAATTTAATCATAGTAGAAACATTTATTGATAAAAATATAAGCAAAGTCGTGTTTCATATCAAAAGGCCTGTCGCCCTTCTCACAACCTTGAGAAGTTGAAAATGTTTTTCTAAATATGCATTCTACGCACCATAATCTACGGAGGAAGAAGTAAAATAACAGAATAGTGAAATCATGGTAACCTACATCATCCTCGTTGGCAGACAAACTCCGTTGATGAGATGATACATCTGTTAGTCCAGGAATTGTATTTTTTGAGGAAACAAGTATTAGCTTTGTGAGCCTTTGAATTCTACTCATAAGAGCTGCCTTGGCTTCTTCCTCTTCCTCCAAGCGTGATTGCATCTTCACTTGTCCTTCTTCTAACTATAAAACATATAGCTGTCAATAAACCTATCGAAATATATACACATGGTCTTTACACAAATACCAATAACACTAAACATAAAAAATTACCTTTTGTTTTAAGGTCATTATCTCTTCAGGGTTAACACCTACAAGCATCCCCCTCCTTAGCTGATCAAGCTCTTGTTTGAGAACAGATATTTCTCTTTGGTATTTTTTAATTAATGACTTCTCATCAATAATCTGAAAGATGAATGTGCCAATAGCATAAAAGCAGTCATTAGTTTTTTTGTTTGAAATTTTCTGCAAAACTTATACTAGTTCCATAGCAGACCTTGTTCCGAGAAGCATAGATTTCAACACGCTTTGCCCTGCTTGCAAATTTTAATGTATTGTGAGTCTCCTCCATATTGCTAGAAGCTGGAGTTATGGTGCAGATGAGCTGGTAGAAAAAATAAAGTTTAGATAGAGTTGAAGGAGGTAAGATTAGAAGGGAAAAAAAAAACAAAAAAACAAAACAAGTATTCAACTACTCAATTCTACCACTTCAATTAGACTTACTGAAACATGTCCATGGCCACTCAGTGAAGACTGTAGTAGGCGGGTAAGCTTGGAATCTCTAAATGGAACATGAGATGCCTTCCCCTCACTTAGCTTTCCAATTACCTGCATGTCCAGTTAAAAAAAATATTACGAATGAAAAATAAATCACATTTCTGGATACAGTTGTGAATAACAGAGCTAGAATAACAAAGTATTGGACAAATATATGATAATATGATGTGATTGCCCAGCTTGATGACAAAGATACACGAGGTGTAACAGATAAACGAAAAGCACCTAACAATGCTCCTTTGCAATTAGATAAGCATGAAATACCACATCTGTATAAAAGATTGTGCTAATAAAGTTTCGAGGAACATCAGTACAAGATATATAATGACTTACAGTTCCAAGGGTTAGAAGACTTTTGTTTATGTAGGATCCTTCTTTCCTCCTTAGTCCAGTTGTCTCGGTTTTTGAGCTCTCTGATCCAGCTAGATCAATAAGATTCTAGAGCAATTAAGAGAAAACAATATAAGTGATACAGCAGCAAATTAATCATGTAAAGAACACTACGAATCAATTATACATACAAGTTGAGAAAAGATCACTCCATCATACTCATCACCATGGGCACTGCTTTCAATCATCTGTCAATTCAGATAGCCAAGTTAGATATAGCTATGTATATGGTAGTGAAAACGACTTTCAACAGAACAAGTATGCTTTTCACGAAAAAACAAAAATTGTTACAGCAATTGATTACTGGTTTAGTGGAGAATCAACCACATACAAGTTTTTATGGATTTGTTTGAGATAACTACTGCCACTACAGGAACTAAAGAAAGAACTGTGAGGGTTCTATAACGAACATAAAAGCAGACATTGAACATCTACGTACAAAAAAAGAGAGGCGGAATATTAACAACTTAATGAAGAACTAAGATTAAAGTTACAATAAGCTGTATATTAAGTACATACCAGCGTAAAAATCGTGTGACTACGGCTACTAAGCAGATTAAAATTATTAGAACCAACATGGCGGTGCTCTGCAACAGAGAGTAGACAACAGAAGCTGGAGATTACATACATGCATATAAATATATATGAACAAAAATCAATGCACAGACACACAGTTAGATTCAGTGGTACCTTCACCAGCAGCAATAAAAGAAAGGGCATGCCCAGGAGATAAGACAACTTCTTCCTTTATGCCCTCAACATATGTTCCCTATGAAGGATAAGCACATGCTTTAGCAAATAACGGTAACTTTCAAATCTCAAACATCCATTTGATGCTGAGCAGTTTTATAAAAAGTGAGAGCCAGAGCTAGACAAACAAGTGACATTTTAGCACTCCTGCCTTTTACAAAACATAAAAGGTTAACTCAAAATATAAATAAAGTTGCTTTTAGGTTATCTGAGCATACAAGAAATAACTTTTTGACATAGGTCCTTTTGAGTTATTACTCCATTGTTTTACCAACACCAAATCAAAATAAATGATTGGAATGACTCCCTCCAAGTTGAGTACAATCGGTTGATTAATTAACGCTTAAGTTTTTTGTAACACCAAGGGGAGATTAAGCAGCTCTAACTCATCAAAGCTAAGTAGTTGTTTAATGCCTTGTGAGAAACATGACTTCGAGAACCATAAAAATGACAAAAACACACAATAAAAGAAAGTGGATGTATAGTTGCTGACAAAACCTGTGCATCTTCTCGAACCCGTAGATTTTGTCCAGTTGGATCGAGCAAATCATTGATCACCTGCAATAGTAGCAAAGGATACCTAAGTCCAAATAAGTACGCCTCACTAGTCACAAGTGACAAACAGTATGAGACAAAAAATAAATAAAGCAAATTACATTACTGGCAGTAAGAAGTGACTTATGAAGTGTACTTTCTTTTCTATTAGTTTGCAAGCAGGCGTCTCAGTGGTGTTACTAACCTCATTATAGATCTCAAGATATGACACACGTAGCAAGAATTCCCTTCCTGGAGTCTGCAATGTGAACATAACAAGTTTATTACTCACAAACTGTGCTCCTTGAGTCAACAATAAACCTAGTGTGGTACTACTTCATACAGATATAAAAGAGAGGGAGCATGAGTGTGACAGGAATAAAAAAAACTTAACACTGAACCAAAAGGTATAAGTGCATCTATTAGTTATGAGGTTCTGAGAAACACTTACATCTTGAATAATGCTAAAAACATCCTTTATAGCCAATGGTATAATTCCAGGAGAAAGGTGATCGCCCTGAGAACATTATTGAGAAAGAGTTGTCAACAAAATACGCACACACAAAGAGAATACACACGTACTCTCAAGATCCCAAATCATATCAGTGTTTCCCTTGGTTAATTTGTGACAGAGCTACTAATATATACCCCCAACAAAATCATCCAAACAACAAGGAATCAGTCTTATCAGGAAAATGTAAAGAGACTACTACTACTACTTCTAAGTCGTCTCATGTTGTGCAAAATGTATAAAGAAGCAATTTTGGTCAACCACAGAAGATGCAGATACTACATGGTCAAAGCTTAAGACACTGCAACCCAATGTAACAGTGTACAGTATACTGTATAGTGTATAGTTAACAGATTCATTAATTGGAACCAACAATAACTCCTCTCCTAAATGCCGGAGCTTACAAATTGCTACTGTACTTAAGATATATAACAGTCAACACTAAGCTTCATTGGTTGTTACGAAAACCATAAGTTACACCAGATTACTTAATTATTGATACGAGCAACAACAATATTCCATGAACGTCATACAGAGCTAATTACCAAATCCTATTCAGTATACAAATCCGAACATCTTAACTAAAATAAAACGTCTCTTACATGCATCGTATGCGTCTTCCCACTGCTTGTAACTCCATAAGCAAACACAGTGCCTGCGTTAATTCAAACAACTTGTCCTGTTACATTCAATCCTCCGTCATTAATTACAAATTTTAATCTAATTTTACCGCACCGTTAACTCCTTCCATAGCACTTTTCACAACAGGCCTCGCAGCTACTTCATAAACTTCCTGAGTCGCCGCAGACGGTCCAAATACTCTATCTGCCACGTCATCACATACATATAATCCAATCATTCATTAACCTAATCTATATCTAAACTAAATAAACTAATCGTAACAAATAAAATCCAAATTTTATACCAAACGCATAAGACGTCACAGGATTATACTCGTTCCGCACGATCTTATCGCCGTCCGCGTACCACGATATCTCGTCACCTCTATGATACTCTCGCTCACTAAATTAACAACAAAAAACAAATAATCACATTATCTCAAAACCCTAACCTAACATAATTTCAGCACATTATAACGAAACCCTAACATAACACAAATTCATTCAATTTGAACTAATTAAACTACCTTAACGGCCTAAACCGAATGGTAACGGAAATACTATCGCCTCCTCCAACGACCGGATCTCCGGCCAGCTCCTCCGGTGACGGAAAACCTACCGGAGACCTGTTTTTCGAATACATTGAATCTGACTTAGATCTCGGTTTCGGAGCTGACTGTTTGAACAACGATGACGTGGATGATGACGTGGAAGATGAAAACGGACTTGAAGGCTTACGGTTATGATGATGAAAATGAGCTGCTGCCATTTATGTAAAGTGTGTGTGAGAGAGGAAGTGTGTTTAGTGTGTGTGAAAATTGGCAGGGAATGTCACATGGTGTAAAGTGAAAGTGAAGGACACTGTTTGATTAATTTGAGTAAATGTATATGTGTGTGTGTTTTTAGTGTGTGAGAGAGAGAGAAAATGTGTGAGAATTGCTTGGTGGTTAAGGCAGTTGCAGAGAGAGTGTGAGTGAGTGAGAGAGAGAGAGAGATGCCTAAAAAATGATTCAGAGGCAGTTGGGTGGGTGTGGAGTGGAGACGTGGAGTAGAGAACGATGGGAGGAGTTATTTTTTTATATTTTATTTTGAATCTTTAGATTTTGAATTTTTTTTGTCACATTAAAATCTTGGGATATTGAGATATAAGTCATATAACTATGATGGGTAATATTTTAGGGTTATTAGACAAAGATGTTACTAAAGTTTGCGTCTGTGTTGTCTTAAGGTAATAAAGTTTTAAAGTTGTCATCCAGGTTACTCAAGTTCACGGGTTTATCAACTGGGTTACTAAAGTTTCAAAGATGTTACACTAAGGTTACTCTCAAGGTGGGCAACCGGTTGATAGCCAGTATCTCAACCTGAAACATATTCTACCTCAAAGAAGTTACTAAAATTTGAGAAAAAGTTCATATAAGTTACTAAAGTTTCAAAACTGTCATCTAAGTTAGTCCTCATTGAGTTAAAATATTTGCATCGTTAGTCCTCATTGACTATTCTTACGGTTTTATCCTTTTTCGTCCGTTTCGTCCATTTTTCTCATGTTTTCATAGGTTTTTATCAGTTTTCGTTCATTTTTATACGTTTTCATCTATTTTCTCATGTTTTTTTATCCGTTTTTCTCACGTTTTCATATGTTTTTATCCATGTTCATACACTTTTATTCGTTTTCATCTATTATTACACGTTTCATCTGTTTTTCTTATATTTTATCCGTTTTCATCAAGTTTTATACATATATAATATGTATGAAAACGGATAAAAATC
Organism: Artemisia argyi; assembly: GCA_030686995.1. Taxonomy (NCBI): domain Eukaryota; kingdom Viridiplantae; phylum Streptophyta; class Magnoliopsida; order Asterales; family Asteraceae; genus Artemisia; species Artemisia argyi. Next base: position 15,326 of record JARVZY010000991.1, read on the forward strand.
ATGATTTAATATCGATACATCATTTTGGATTTAAAATCGTGATTTAAAATCGATTTATCAATTTTCTTATATTTTATTGTTTTCATCTATTAAAATATCGCGAGTCTTGATGTAAAACATCATTTTGGACAACTTTCGTGTTTTACACTTTTGATGATTCAGACAAAAAAGGAGTCAAAATCGTGATTTAAAATCGATGCAAAAACACACAAAAATGTATAAAAGAAGACGAAAATGTATAAAATTAGATAAAAACAGATGAAAACGGACTACAACGGATAAAAACGTATGAAAATGTATAAAAGCATATTAAAAAGTATGAAAATATATAAAAACGGTCAAATTAACATAAATATAACTTGGATGACAAATATAACAAGTCGCAAGAAGTTGGGTAACCTGGATGACAAAAAATGCATGCCACATAGGATTTTCACCGGTAACTCTAGGTTACCCAAAACACAGTAACAAATTTAACCGGTCAAAATAAGTTGAGTAACCTGGATGACAACTTTGAAACTTTATTACCTTAGGACAACACAAACGCAAACTTTAGTAACATCTTTGTACAATAACCCTAATATTTTATTTTGAATCTTAAGATTTTGAATGACGAAAAATACCTATCTTTTTTATATAATAAAATAAAACCTTTATTGGGAATTTTTTATTTCAAAAAAAATGCATTCGTACCTTATTTAGTAATAATTGTATTTAAAAAAAAAGATTATTTTCTTATTAGGTAACATTTTATATTTATTTATAACACAAGTAGAACATAAATAAAAAAGATATAGATAAGATGCAATTAACACAAGTAGAAGATAAATACAAAAAATATAAATAAGATGCAATTAATAATATAATAAAAAATTTTAAATAATTATATTTAATAATAAAAAACTATAATTAAACATCATAAATCAAACAAAACAAAGATTAAATTATTTGTTTTTTAATAAATAAAAATATATGATTTAAAAAATTTAAAAAAAAACCCGTGCGTGCGCGGGCATTATAACTACTAAACATTAATAAACATTAATCCCAACAATTTAAAAAACACACTTTTATCCTTTTCTTTCAAATATTAATATCTTTCAAACCGTTAATCGTTAAGAGAAAAAAAATATACTGTTACGACGAACATTTAATTATCTTTCTATATATAGGCACTTTGATATATTTTTGACAAAAAAAAAATTCACGTTTTTTTTCCTGGCCGAAAATATCACATGTGATATATCACATGTGATATTACACTAATATCACATGTAATATTACACATCACATGTGATATTACACTAATATTACATGTGATATTACATATCACATGTGATATATCAAATGTGATTTTTTCGGCCAGGAAAAAAACGTGAAAAAAATGAAGGAAAAAAAATTATCGAAAGTATATCAAAGTGCCCGTCTATAGAAAGATAATTAAATGCTCGTCGCGATTGTGTAATTATTTTCGTTTAACGATTAACGGTTTAAGAGATATTTAAATTATAAAAAGTGGGTGAAAAATATTAAGGAGCCGTTTGGTTGGTGGGTTTCCCCACCATACAATGACAATGGTTGTTATTTAAAAGGTTTGGTTGAGTTTTTATATGCTAAAGAATGGAATTGATTCCGTGGGTCCCATGCTAGATTCCCATAGACTCATTTCCCATTATTTTGGTACATTTTCAATTCATTCCGTAGGCTTATATTTTTTCCACTACAAAATTCAATTATCTATACATTTTTTCACACAACCAAACATTAACATTGGTAATGATAAACTTTTATTATATCCATTGTCATTCCACCTCATACCAAATCCGATACCCATTGTGATTCATAGCAACAAACCAAACGGCCCCTAAAATGCTTTTAATCTCAACCATTGATTTTATTTTAGATGGATGGTGGGGATGAGTCCCTTGGTATGTGAGGAATCTTTGGTTTCTAAAATAACTCGATTCTAACAATATATTTGATGACTCGTTTTATTTTAGAAATCCAAAAAAACCTGCTTATCAAGGGACAAGACCTGACCGTCGAATCAAAGTGACAAAATTTAGGAATAAAAAACACAGAGAGACCACTTTTACCAATTCAACAAACTTACCCCACCCAACCCCACTCCCAAACCTCTCACTTCACACAAATTCCCTATCAACAAATCTCACTTTCTCTCTCTAAGCAAAATAAAAAACTACCATAAAAATTCAAAACAAATAATTTTTTAACCGTTAAAAAAAATGGAGGATCATCGAGTGCACAAGCAGATCCATAAAAAAAACGGTTCAAAATGAACCTAATCAGTCTCGAGATGAATGTACGATGCTTCCGACTAATTATTTAGTTGTTTCATTAGGATCTCTAGTAATTTTGTACTTATTTATGAATGTTTTTACTACTTATGAATATTTTTTTGTTAATTTTTGATGTTATATTGTGATGCATGTGATGATTGTATACTCATTTGAGTTTTATAGGATATTTATTAAGATTTTACAGTTTTTGTTGATTTTATATGTTTATTGAGAGATTGTTATAATAATTTGATGAATGTTGTAATTTTCTTCAGATTTTGGTGGTATATCACTTGTTATAAAATAGTTGTAGTTATTTTATTCGATTTTTAGTAGTATAACATCTGTGATGATGAACAGTAATAGTGGTTTTCTTCGATTTTTGGTGGTATATCACATGTGATGAACGTTGTGATTTTCTTCAGTTTTTGGTAGTATATCACCTGTAAGACAGTTGTAGATATTTTCTTCAATTTTTTGTAGTATAACATCTGTGATGATGAACAGTTGAAGTGGTTTTCTTCGATTTTTTGTAGTATATCACATGTGATAATGAGCACTTGTGGTGATAATAACTATATTGCTAGTATATTTGATGTGATTTTTATTTTTTATTTTATTTTTTTTGCTTTTGAAAAAAAAATACATCAGAGATTAAAATTTTGCTTTTGAAAAAAATGTAGAAGATGATATTTATGAGCATCTGGACACGATAGAAGCTTTAAATAATTAGTTAATGTTAATAAAGTTTTACACATAAAAATTGCAGACATTGTGTTACTATCTAAACAAAATTGTAAATGTAGTTGTGTCGTCAAGCATATTTTTGACTCTATCTCTAGAGATTGATAAAAGTAAATGTATATTGTAACATATAAGCATGTCTCCTTTAGAAAAAATTAACTGTGATAAATGCCTATGGCGTACTTGATTTAACATTTAGCTTATGTGTTATATCACCTGTGTTACATACACATTCAGTAGAATGTGTATGTATACTTGCAGTAGAATGTTATAATGGTATCCCTAAAAATATGGATACTTATTCTACAGTATGAACACTTTGCTATTTTTGTAGATTTTAGTAGTTTATTGAGGGATTGTTGTGAAACTTAGATGATTATTGTGATAATATGAGAGACTTAACAGGCTAAAATAAATATTGTGAATGTAACATGCTTTTGTTAGATTTGTGTTAGATATGTGTGCATAATGGATAGATTGGGCATGCTTCGATATATTTAATAGTTGTATTTGACTCTAGTATTAGTTGGTAGTATATCACCTGTGATACAACAGTTGCAATGATTGCTTATTGGTAGTATATCACATATGATACAACAGTTACAACGATTGCTTATTGGTGGTATATTGATACGTGCGATATGTCAGTGTAGCATAGGGTGTTTAAGCCTTTTCAAGTTTTACATTTATATTTAGCCGACTTATTACTAACACACACACTTAACGAGCAGTGTACCTGATCAATATGTATATAGTGGTAAGTAGAATGTCGAACACTAAGAATGGAACGTAATATCTAGTTGATTTAATCAGTATTTTAATATCTAAGTTAGTTTTACAATCTAATCTAATAAATGGGGGTTTAAGCTGAGAGACTAGTACATATTTAATTAAACAATAAAAGTAAAACTAATGAGAACGAATCAAAGAATAGCAATCACGTACACAGATAGATAATAGAAACACATAAGAAGACATGTCCTTATAATTAAGTAGCTTGTCACTTGCTTTATTGCTAGTTTTATATGATGAGTATCATAATCTAATCTGTCTCGTTGGATCCTAATTATCAGCGAGTAAACTCTTAATGATTACTTATGTTTATCCTACCTTCTAGACACTAGATAAGCAGGCGAGGAACAGGTATGGTAGCCCATAAGACTCAACTAAACACATAGGTTATCGATGCACAAATAAAAGTCACCAAAAACATCATCATATAAACTTTAACCGATGGGAAAGCAATTTTAAGGGGAGCAGTATGGTGGCCACAAGACCATCAATCCTAATAGATTAAAGCTTATTAATATAATAAACAAAACTACTTAATGAATTATAAACATGCAGGACCTTCTTACGGCTCTAAGATCTTCGTTTGGGGCGTGTCTTGTGATGCTTCTTCGACTGAATTCATCTCCTTAGGGTTTCTCTGCACAGAAACTCATATCTGTCTTGGGGTATTTATAGTTTATGTCTGAGGGATTGATGTGGCGCATCTACTTAACTTCGCGTGGGATCTAAGATTATTATATTCTAGAATATTCGTACACCGCCTTAAGATGCGGCATAACTTGTTTCTCTATGCGGCGCATGTTCTTTAACGTCTTGGATAGTATCTAGTGAAGTCTTCAGCTGATACGCCGCATGTTGTAAATGAGATGCGGCGTATTTGGAGTAGAACAAGTTGATTATCTTTCATTGACCAAAGTTTCATATGCGGCGCATATTATAATTAGATGTGGCGCATTCTTCAAAGTCAGACAATGGTCTTCGAATTCATCTAAGTATGATGTTGCGGCATATCTGTTGAGAGTGATACGGCGCATCTCTTGAATTTCAGTAGACTTTTCAAATCTTGATCATTTAGCTCTATAATTCGTCCAATATCATTAACTTTCACCAATTGCTTGTTTTTATCTGAGAATCACTAAAGTAAACATTAAAGCATCAATTCTCATACAAATATTATAAAACAAGTCAATTAAATAGGATAAATTATGCTAATAAAATGTACTTATTTGATCTCATCAAATATCCCCCCACTTGAACTTTATTTGTCCTCAAGTAAACCTTTAGAATAAACATGATGAAAATGTATCCTTAATATGATATTTTTACATTTAAGCAATTATTCGTTTTATCATAATTGCACGGCCAAACACTTAACCAATTAGAAACAAAATATATTTTTAATAAGAGCAAATCTAATCATTTAACTGTCCGGACGTGACAAATATTCTATATGTTTGACAAGGATACACATCTCCCCCACTAAAGCTAATGAGTAATAAGTCTAAAGCGGTAAAAAGGATTTTTTAGTTCATGGGTTAAACCTAGCTTTGCTTGAACATCTCCTGCATAAACTTAGTAGATCACTGGCGCGAGTCCTTGATGCTTTAACTAACAGATGGTCACTAGTATGCTTCATGGATCGCTGGCGCGAGTCCTTGATCTTTCAAATGATGGATGGTTACTAATGTGTTTCTTGGATTGCTGGCATGTTATTTTCATAACGGATGGTCACCAAGTTGCACACCAGATCGTTAGCGCATCATTTAATCAATCTTAAACTCGGATGGTCACCAATTCACACACCAGTTCGCTGGCATGTTAGCTAATTATTCTAATACTCGGATGCTCACTACCTTACTCGTACATTTAATATTCTTACTTGGCCATCATTATATTCAGATGCTCGAAAGCTAACAACGAATATAACAATACGGTTGAGTATGGATAACATTTAGGATATAAATTGGTATAAAATAAGAATACATAAAAAGAAACAAATAGATTAAGTCCTAAGTGTGGTTAGAATACTTCCCTACCATCCCATGAATAAGACTCATATCATTGAATAACTCACGCTTTGACTCTTTTGTAACTCACGCTTTAGGTAGACACGAATTATACTCAATAAGATCTTAGACAAAGAATAAACAATCCTTAGTTGGCGTTCCCATAACGTCCAACTCCCTTTCAGTCCATAAATATAATACAACAATAGTGGCGATATCAACCACTTTAATACAAAACTTTACGTCGTTGGTTTAAACAAACTACCAACTTCTTTTCTTTTTTTTTTCTTTTCTCATTTTTTTCGATTTTTTTAATCATAACTAATGGTGTAAAATTTCACCACAATATCATCAAAATAATTATGGATAATTTTTTTTTTATTTTTTTTTTTATTTTATTTTTTTACTTTTCAGACTTTCAGACATAATGTAATAGTAAAAGTAGTGAACACATGAAAAACTGACTAAAAATATACAATATATACTTTCACTCCAATTGCATTGTGCAATTTCCCAACCTAACCAAAGATAATGAATTTACGCACACGAACACAGGTAACGCAAGGAAACACACTTTGCCTAAGCAACTAACCACGAACTTAAATCTACAGGGTAGGCTAAGGTGTAAGGTGTAACGAAACATAATAACAAGGTGTATAAGTCCTAAAGGAATGGCTCTACGTGTTTTTCTTGGGGTATCTTACTCTAAAAATGAGAATAACAAAGGGTTTATACGGGGATTAACTAACCAGTGTAGTTAGTTAATATCACATAACATATAATGGCTTTTTGGTGTAATCCTATAATTTTACCAATTTAGACAAGTCACTCCAATTATAAAAATAATACTTATTATGGTGGTCTCGAATAGTATACAAGTCAAGTTCTAAAGTTTACAAGTCACCGGCACACTCATAGATTTGTGAATTTTAAAATCACAATTTTAGAAAATAAAATCTTGTGTGCAGCTATGCAACTTAGATTAAACAAAAACATGCTAAAAAAATTTAAATTTTGATATATTAAACGCAAATTAAAGCATATTCTTGAAAAATAAGGACAAGTAAGAGTTAAGTAAAAGTTCTAATTCTCCATCCCCCCCCCCCCCCCCCCCCCCCACTTAAGTTAAACAATGTCACAGTTGTTTATTAATATTAAAAACAAGAAATTAAAAAGAATTAGAACGAAAAACTCCCCTGATATTTGCTCGGTTTGATCCTCCCTTATGCATTTGCGAGCAATAAATATAAATACCACCAATTATACACCTGAGTTTAAGAAGATCGAAACTTGTACAAAATTCATTAGTTGTTAGAAAATAAAAATAAAAATAAAAATAAAACCTGTAAATCATCAGGTCAGTCGATGCACCGCATCTTATTGAAGAAGATGCGCCGTATTGAACCTGGAATTGGTACGGGTCAGAAAGATTAGATGCGTTGCATCCTTAACCAGGGATGCACCGTATTAAATAAACTGACCGAAAGTTCATAGTTCAGAAAATAAAGTGCAGAAAAAATAAAAAACATATATGACCTGAGCAATAGATACGCCGCATCTGCTACAGGTCTGACAGACTCGACAACAAAAAAAATAATAAAGATAAATCCGGGTTGTCTCCCAGTAAGCACTTCTCTTTATTCCAGAGTCTTCAAGTTAGACTCACGTTCAGCTTCTATTTTGTATCATTAACGCCCAAATGCCATTTCATAATATACTTGCTAATCAAATCATCTTGGACATATTCAGGTCCCAATTTCAACACTCCTTCGTAGAATCCCTTCATCTTTTGATATGGATACTTGATCCCATTCTGTTCGTCTTTGTCATCTACATAAAGAAATGGTGAAATTTTGTAGCAATACTTGTTAGTGGCATGTTTAAAACTTGGGTGAGTGTGAGGCATCATAAAAGTAGTAATGTCACTTCCACTTTGAAAGGTGATTCTTCCTTCAAATCTTTTGGCATTAATAGTAATCTCCCATTCTTTAATTTTCTAGGGAAAGGTGTGTTAGGCATGACTTCTTCGGCAGTAGTGATAGCCTTGACATGATCCCTTGGATTAGTTTCAGTTGAGCTAGGTAAACTTCCGTATCCCCTTTCTTGAAGTACTTTGCCCATCTGACCGATTTGTTGTTCCAGTGCTTTGATCGAAGCTCCTTGGTTCCTTATAGTAGCATCAGTAGAAGCTCAGATTTTTTTGAACATAGCAGTATTCTCTTCATGTCTCTTGGTAGCATTGGCCATCATTTGCGTTAAGGTGTCATCCAAAGTCTGCCTCCTTTCTTGATATGAGGGATTTCCATTGTTTCTTTGATAATAACCTGGAGCAGTTTCCCAAAATCTTCCTGAAGGTTGGAATGGTTGTTCAAATTGTGTGTAGTAGGCCTCCTCAAATGTTTTATCATTCCTTGATGGACAATCTTTAGTGTAATGGGGACCTTGGCACTTTTCACATCCAACTTGGGCAACATAAGCTCTTTCATCTCTCTTCTTAATCTCTCTACTAAGCTTGTCCAATTGAGCTTGAATTGCAGCAAAACCATCATAATTATTGCTGGTTTTAGACCTAGAAGAGGTTCCATCGTGCCACTTCTGAGAATGATCAGCAGCCTCTTAAATAGCTTTCCTAGCATCAGCTGCACTCATCTGAGGTACAGCTCCCTTATAATCCAACTGTTGTCGAGTAGGCACGTCCAAAGCTTGATAAAACAATATTATTTCCTGCATAGGGGTTAGATAATGTTGAGGACATTTCAATAATAGTTCCTTGAATCGCTCCCAAGCACGATAAAGAGTTTCATCGGGCTCTTGCTTGAAGTTATTGATAGCCTCCATCTTTTTAGCGGTCTTTGTAGGTGGACAATATCGCTTGAGGAATTTGCTCTTTAAATCTTCCCATTTGTCAATAGAACCAGCAGGTTCATTCTTTAACTACCTACTAGCAGCTCCTATAAGAGAAATAGGGAAAATACGAAGCATAACTTGGTCAATTTTTAGTTTCTCATTAGTAAATAAATCTGCAATTTCAAGGATCTTTTCCACATGGTCATTGGCATCTTCATTCTCTGACCCACTGAAAGCATTTTCTCTAAGCTCTTTGAGAAATTGACTCTTCAATTCAAACTTAGTATCACCTTCAAACTTTGGTTTAGCAACTCCCAAACTATAGTCCGCTCGGGTCTTGTTCATGTATTCCTCCATGGTAGTGTTTTCCGTCATTGTTTCAGTAACTTCTTCATCACTAGCCTCATCTTTTTCAAAAAAGTAATCGAGCTCAGTTGGGCTCGAATAATCAAAATCTCTTGTGTTGAAAAGCCTTTTAAGTGAATGAAAAACTTTCTCAGGTTCGTCGAAAGGTTTGGTGAGTTCTTTAACAGAGCTTCGAGTCATGCACTTCTAAGATTCAGCACAAAAGCATCAGTAGAATAGGTTTTATGAAGTATAACATTAGAAAATAAGTAACAAAAACGGAATACAAAAAATAAAAGAAGCTAATATCTGTTTTCGATGCTCAATATCCCAGTAATAGGATGCATCGTAACTTATTACGTTAAAGATTAAATTAGTATTTTATTCAGAAAAAACGTTACGTCGTATCTATGAAAACAGATGCTTCGTATCTTAGTTTAATAAATTCAAAAAATTGTTTTTAATAAATAAATAGATGCGCCGCAACTGCCGAAACAGATGCGTCGTATCTCGTTATGGTTTTGAAAATTTTCTGATTAAAAACAGAATACGTCGTATCTAGAGGATAGATGCGCAGTACTTCGAATTTTTAAGTTTACGTTGTATATAAAAATAAAAAACGCAATGCGCCATATATGATAAATCAGATGCGCCGCATCGTTTTGATCAGCACAATACAGCAGAGAGCAGTAATACAGAAAAATAAAAGAAAATAAAATAAAAATTATAGAAAATAAAATAAACAAAACAAACAAACAAACAAGAAAATAAGATATGCAAAATACACAATGAATGCAATCTATACTAATATACGACAAAGTTAGTAGTTAGAATCTAATTAAAATACTAATCAAATAAACAGATATTAACAATTCATTCCTTGGGATCGGCGCCAAAAACTTGATGCGTGCGATATGTCAGTATAACATAGGGTGTTTAAGCCTTTTCAAGTTTTACATTTATATTTAGCTGACATATTACTAACACACATACTTAACGAGCATCATAATCTAATCTGTCTCGTTAGATCCTAATTATCAGTGAGTAAACTCTTAATGATTACTTATGTTTATCCTACATTCTAGACACTAGATAAGCAGGCGAGGAACAGGTATGGTAGCCCAGAAGACTCAACTAAACACAGCGGTTATCAATGCACAAATAAAAGTCACCAAAAACCAAAAACATCATCATATAAACTTTAACCGATGGGAAAGCAATTTTAAGGGGAGCAGTATGGTGGCCACAAGCCCATCAATCCTGATGGATTAAAACTTACTAATACAATAAACGAAACTACTTAATGAATTATACGCATGCAGGACCTTCTTACGGCTCTAAGATCTTCATTTGGGGCGTGTCTTGTGATGCTTCTTATATTGAATTCGTCTCCTTAGGGGTTTTTTCTACACACAAAACTCGTATCTGTCTTGGGGTATTTATAGTTTATGTCTGAGGGATCGATGCGGCGCATGTTGATGACAGATGCGACGCATCTACTTAACTTCGCATGGGGTCCAAGATTATTATATTCTAGAATATTCGTATACCGCCTTAAGATGCAGCGTAACTTGTTTCTCTATGCGGCGCACGTTCTTTAACGTCTTGGATAGTATCTGGTGAAGTCTTCAGCTGATACGCCGCATGTTGTAAATGAGATGCGGCGTATTTAGAGTAGAACAAGTTGATTATCTTTCGTTGACCAAAGTTTCATATGTGGCGCATGTTATAATTAGATGCGGCGCATTCTTCAAAGTCAGGTAATGGTCTTCGAATTCATCTAAGTATGATGTTGCGGCGTATTTGTTGAGAGTGATACGGCGCATCTCTTGAATTTCAGTAGACTTTTCAAATCTTAATCATTTAGCTCCATAATTCGTCCAATATTATTAACTTTCACCAATTGCTTGTTTTTATCTGAGAATCACTAAAGTAAATATTAAAGCATCAATTCTCATATAAAATAATATAAAACAAGTCAATTAAATAGGATAAATGATGCTAATAAAATGTACTTATTTGATCTCATCATATATCACCTGTGATTCAACAGTTACAATGATTGCTTGTTGGTGGTATATCACCTGTGATTCAACGATTGCAACTATTGCTTATTTGTAGTATATCACTTGTGATACAACAGTTGTAATGATTGCTTGTTGGTAGTATATCACCTGTGATATTTGATGACATATACTTATTCAGTTCATATATCACATATTGTCACACCCCCAGAATCGGGTCCAGCGGAAGCATACATGTAGCTGGGGTGTAACTCAATTGATATCACAACACAAGTACAAAAAGGTTTTCACTTCAATCATTTAGAATAAAATTATTTAACCAAAATGTTGAATCTACATTGTTAAAAATAATTCGGAAGTATTTAAGCATGTATCTCCCCCAAAGAGTTTGTAAAGTAATTAAACCAGTAAAAGTGGGGCTATGACTCACCTTAACTGATGAAACTGTGATGAAATGAAATGAACACCAATGAACAATTAGCTGCCGCAACCCAATATGATGGTACCATGAACATGTAATGAGCTGAAAAACAAGGCACGCACACTAGCCGCAACCTAATATGAATGATGAACGATCTACTTTAGATCATGAAATGATGTTATGAATGTCCATGCACATGTTTCCTATACCACTCTACTCTTTGAAAAACACTTGTTGTTATCAAAAGTATATATTCCAAGACTTAGGAAAAATATGGCTATTAGAAAAATAAACTAGTTGCAATATATATACTTATATATATATATATCGTATGTACCAATGTTTGTGTTGAAATCCTCGGTTTGAAATCCTTGAAATAACGCCTTGTGGTGATGAAAATATACTTGTGTTCACTAATACGTCATTAGTTATAAATTTAGGTACTTGGTTAATATTTCTAGAAAATCTAGAATTTAGTACGTAGTGTTATTATTATTATTTTCAAAAGCTGCCAATTATAGAGGATTTTTGCCGATATTGAAACGTGAATATCTTTGTCGTTATAAGTCCATTTTACTTGTTCTTTATATCCACGGTTACGTCTTAGT
>JARVZY010009769.1:0-21886 GCA_030686995.1 Artemisia argyi
TTGATATGCTCAGATATCCTTTTGTCGTTGCTGATCTATCTCTGATATCATTTATCAACGTGTTTTCTTTGTGTAACTTAACTCATTCACACACACACACGCCTCAGATGAGATTTGAACACACATATCTTGTTGTTTTGTCACACTCGGTCATTAAATTTATCCGTTACTTAAGTGAAAGCCTGCCAATTTTCATGTATTGGCCATTGATATTAATACATTGTTTCTTGATACTGGTGACTTGTTAGTGGCCCAGTCTTGATAATGGTACTGGAGAAAACTAATGCTATCGCTGACTGGCGTGCTCTTATCGGACCAACTGATGCCCGCAAGGCTAAAGTTACTCATCCTGACAGGTTGCTTTTCTTTCTCCAATTATGTTACATTTTTTAGATTTAAGCCTTATAACTTTGTGTCAGTAGGCAACTGATAAACAGAACTCCTTGTATAGTTTTTCATTTCTTAGAACTTTTATACTGTGTACAGCATCAGAGCCATGTGTGGCCAGGATTTAGAGCGAAACTGCGTTCATGGTTCGGATTCACATGATTCAGCTGCAAGGGAAATCTCATTTTTCTTCACTGATGCATTTCCAGGTCAATTTCTTATACTTGCCTGTATTGCATTGTAAATAGTCCTGCTCTCTTAAATAAAACTAGAAAGGTGCCCGTGCGATGCGGGGGCGGATTATTGGGGTGAAGAGTTGGGAGGTGGGGTGGTGGAAAGTGGTTGTTGGGGGTGGTTGTTGAGGTGGTTATAAATTGTTGGGGGTGGTTGTTGAAGTGGTTATAAATTGTTGGGGGTGATTGTTAGGGGTAGTTGTTTCTATAATTAGTAAGTAAAAGTCTGAATTTTTAAGCCTTTCTAATTATAGAATAGTCCCAAATACATTATATAGTAGTATAGATATAGATATTTTGAGTAATTTTAAGAAGTTGACCATTTAGACAAATAGCTTGGCGGGCTTCACCGTCGTCCTATCAATATTTTTAGCCCGCCCAACTAGCCGGGTTAGCAAAGTTATCTTTATATGGATACTCATGTGCCAACATTAACATCAGTTTATTTCAAACAGTACAAATGAACTCAAAGGTTCGGCTTGCAGTTTTTTAGCTTCTTAGGAGGACATCTTAGATTAGTTGAAGTTTGTGATGATAAGTTTCAGAAACAGTGCCAAACAATATATATCTACAACATATATCATGCTACTCTATTCGGTGACTTGAGGCTGCCTTACAAAAGGGAGAAAATTTGGACATCACCGAAAGGTCGAATGCTGTTTAAGGTCTAATCAACTAAAATTATCACGTAGACTAGTAGGCAGAGGCAGACTTTTGTTTTGCTTGAATGATCCTTTTTACCTATAAAATTAACCTGTTACCCTATAGTAATTTTCATTGATTGTGCGTATCTATAGGCGCTCATTTGAACTCAGTTATAGGTCCCAGTTATAGACATTCGTGTTTCCGAATATATTACTAGGACTGGTATTTCCAGGCTACATATTCATCTGACCTTCAGTAGATGGGTCTTGTAGGAAGTTGCTTTTGACCTCTAGACAGAAATAATTTGTTGTTTAAGATGTCTAAATGCTTAGAAGTCAGTTTCTGGTTTTTGCTGTCTATATAACGTACAATTAGTTTCTATGGCTTTATCACAAGCATATGCCTGACAAGAGGGGACGGTGGTCAGTTTACCAAGGGAGAACTTAAATTAGGGAGAAATGTATGTAGACAACCTTTTCCTTGCATCTTGCAAAGAGGTTCTGTTCATGACCAGAACGCATAACCTTTTGACCACGTATGACTATAATAGTTGCACCATGACTAGTGCACATTCCTCTTGCAAACGAAGTAACGGACTATAAAAAAGAGGCGCCTAATATGAGATCATGATTAAAGAATTTATCATTTGTTTGGTAAATGACAGCAACAATTTTGTTGTATTACAATTTGTTATGGATTTTAAACTACATATATTTGGGCTCTTGAATTATTTGTATGCTGGAAACATATCTTCTACCTTAAATAATCGATGAGAACTTAACTTGTTATTTTACCGCATATAGTGTCCTTGTCAAGTTTTTTTATCCATCTCGTCAGCATATTGCCTTACACCTATTTTGGTAACTGTATAACTCGACAGAAGGAACAACTCAGAAGCATGACGAGCTTTGAACCATATTTGCATTCACAGACAAAAAAACACATGCCGGAAAGAACCCTATATATGTCATTCTACTCACGATACTCATGAATGGTAATTGAGGGCCTATGGAACCAGTAGTCGATGTTGTGCAAGTAGACTTGGCTAAAGTTTCACTGTCTGATCATGAGTTGTTTCAGTAGAAACGACTATATGTTAAAACTCGTAAGGTATAATTTATATTCTTATATATAAGCAGTATATTTAAGAATATCATTGAATTAATAATATTATCCATTAGCATGTTAGCCTGATCTTAAAAGGTGATTATATTTTGTTATTCAAGTTACATCGATATCTTTATCCGTAGTGTTCACTTTTCTAGAGCTCAACAATATTCGGTCTGTTTGTTAAGGACATGGTTTTATGAACCAATGGGAGAGATAACTTTACATTGTCGTAAGATCATCGCCTCTACAAATGGGAAGTTTTTACAGTTTACCACGGCTGCCACTTTATAGACGATAGCGATTGGACATCATTATCTTTGATTAATGAAATTAAGGAATGATGAACTTCCGAATTAGGAAAGTTGATCACATGATGTGGGCTGTATTTCTTGACCCAATAACACTGATGGGCAAACCCCTTCACATGGGTTTATTTCCTCTTTTGGTTTAATGTTAAATTAGGCATTGGTGGGAGTGATATTGCTTCATTGCTTGAGCCCATTTTCCTTTGACATGCATCTCGAGGAAAGTTAGTACAGAAGTCTCAAGAAAATAAACAGTAAATCCTAATATATAGTTATGAAGGAAAAGTTAAATGTTACTCGTTCCGTCTTAAAATTATTGTCATGAAAGTGAGACCACTTTAATTTTCAACCACTCAAATAGAATATCATTCTACTAAATTATCTAGTTTTTACTTAAAAAGTAAAGTGGACAATTATTTGAGACATCCCGAAAAGGAATTATGGACTATAATTTTGAGACGGAGGGAGTACTTACTTATAATTTTTGTCATAGGATGCAATATATATTTATTGTATGCGGGGTAGAGTCAGAATTTTAAGTTAAGAGGGACCTAATTTGACGTAAAAACTATAATGAAGTATATCACTCAATGATGTATCTATATTTTATTTATTTTAGATTTTTTTTTTTCAAACCATGATTAAACCTAACACGATAATTAATACGAATAAATTAAATTTAAGAAAGCATAGTTTGACTAGTAAATTCATTTTATTGTTGTATTTGATTGTTCAAGTTCTTTGTTTTTGAACTTTAATCAACATATTTTAAATTATTAAGGGGGCTAAGTGCAAAAGTATTATGAAACTAGCTATTGTACCGAATAACTAATTAATAAAGTGAGTTAATTAGGGGTGAGTTAACACCCACTATAATATCACACCCAACAATTTTAGGTCATTTTTTCAAACTTCGACATTCTACTATTCACAAATTACTATTCATCAATCACTATTCATCGTTTTACTATTCATCATTTTTTAGGTCAATTTGACATTCCGAGAAACATTCAGAAATTTTACTATTCACTTGACACTATTCATTCCCGAGAGAAAACCACTATTCACGTGCATTACTCATGTCATCGTAAATTGAGTTTACGAGTATTCAAATTCGCGTAACCGTATTGGTTCAGGAGCGAATTCATGCATTATTATCAGGGACATTTCATACGGACTAGAAATAGTCTGCATATCATCATTAGGGCACTTGCATACTATTCCACTCGTAGGATAACTAAATTAATACTTTTGGTATAATTAACGATTTACGTATGTTTATTTTAAATAAACACTAATACGCGAACTATAAATGTGACTAACATGTCCGACACTCCCGACTATGATCCCAATATATTTTTATATTCATTTTAATAATATAAAAATTATAATATTAATTTACCCGGTATTTTGGAAATTTATTTATTTCGTATCGTACGTTTAATTTAATTTCGACGGTTTTCATAAAAATTAAACAATAATCACCCGAACTCTCCGTACTTGTACCCGACATATTTTTACAATTTTTACGACTTTATTATGTCCCGAATAACTTCAATAAAATTTATTTCTAACAAACCCGGTACCCGATAAAACCTAAAACTAACACTACATCATATTACCACTAACTTTTTAAATAAAACCCAAGACAACCCCCCCCCCCCCCCTTTCCCTCCTTTTTGCGCCGGCCAACCCCCCCCCCCCCCCCCCCCCTGGTCCTAATAAGCTAAAACCTCACCAACCCAATTTAATGCTAACCTAACTATTGTCTATAACTATATATTAACCCTTTTCATCCCATTTTTCTCACAAATATTTATCTAAGTGCAAGTAAACTTTTTCTCTCATTTTCTCTCTTGTATAATCGGCCTAGGGTGATCCAAGAAGCAAGAACAACAATTTTTCCAAGATCTAGATATAAACTTGTTCACTTAGTCATCCTTGTTGGAGTTTTGAAATAGAAACTCAAGGATTAGTAGGTTTTTCATCATCTAAACTCCCTAAACCTTCAAGTAAGTTAACAAACTCATTTTTATAATTTTTACAAGTTATTACTATGGTTATATACTTTTCTTACAAGAACTCATGCATATAATGGTTTATACCACTCTATTTTGTACATATTTAACTTTGAGCCCTAGAAATGAAAACATGAGAAACCCTTGTTAGACCTAGTGGATTGATGATATTTAAGGACCCATGACACCCTAAGAAGGTGTATGGTAGGATTAGACTAGTTTTGTGGTGATTGAAAGTGGTTTGATTGAAGATGGAACTAGATTAGAACCCTAGAAATGATTTTTGAAACAATAGAAATACCTACTGTCCCTATTTGTTAATTCGTGGGAAAATCAGTAGATGGTGGTTAAGTTTTGACCAAAGATTTAGAAAATACTTTCAAAAAAGAAACTTTAGGCGAAAGAACGGATTAAAACGAGCTTATAACGAAGGAGATATGATTTTTGCAAATTTAACGACGAAAACAATTTCTTATAAAAACTGCATGCTGTTTGGCAGTTTTCGACGGACAAAAAGAGGTGTTTAAACGTAACCTAGAGGAGCCGAGTTATCAAAAATATATTAGTATATACAAAAACGAATCCGTGGATATAAAGAACAAGGAAAATGAGCTTAAAACGACCAAGTTATACCCGTTTTAACATCGTCAAAACTATATATATATAATTGGTCACAATAAAAATAATAACTTACGCACTAAATTGTATATTTTCTAGAAATGTTACTAAGGACTATATTCTTAACAAATGAATACGTATGACCCAAGAGAATATTTATACGACTAAACGACGTTATTTTAAGGTCTTCAAGACAAGGAATTTAATGCTAACATTTTCATACGAGATAATACGACAAGTTATATACTTCTATATATGGACTTATTTTTCCTAAGTATGGAAACTATTTTACTATGACGATAACTAGTATTTCCAAATTACGAGTGGTATAGGTATCATGTGCATGTGCATTCATTACATTACGGCTTGATCTAAATTAGATCGCGATTATTCATTTAGGTTGCGGCTAGTGTTCGCGCCTCATTGTCCCGACTACTTTTACATCATTGTACCATCTTTGTACCATCATTTCGAGGTGAGTCTTCATAGCCCCGTTTTAATTACTTATTTGATTTCAAATCCCAAGGGGAGAATACATTGTACAATTATTTTTCGTACATGCCCAAGTATTAAATTTCGTACATTGCTAAGTTGCCTTACTACCACATTAAGTCCCCTTTATTATCATGGACCGTTAATTAAGATGCAAGCGAGGTGAGTGGATAGATCTATCGAGGGTGACTCCTCCATTCGTGTTTGGGTTGCTCCATAAGGAAAACGAATGCATTTCATTTCTAATATATTAGAGTGTCTGGTAAACACTCCTTTGGGGCCAAGTAACGTCTAGCTTCGGGGTCATGAGCTTAAGAGATAATGTAGCTTTTTGACATTTTGTCACTTTACTGTATACTTGTGGCTTATGTACATACGATTTACCTATAAACCTATGATTATTCACCAACTTTATGTTGACCGTTTTCGCAATGTATTTCTCAGGTAACTAAGGCATATTCTCATGGCATGCATGGAATCATTTTGTGTATCAAGGATGACGTGTCTCTTTTTGGATTTCATGCACTTATGAACTATCGTTTGATTGTACTAAATTATTTCCTTAAAACCTTTTCAACTTTTGGGACCTATGTTTTATAACTTTGAATATTTTGAATGAATCAAACGATGTATTTTCCAAACGACACTTTAGGTCGTTCAATATAACCTTGTTTGTGTGCTATAACCGTTACACCCTCAGGCATTCCATTCCGCTGCCATTCAGGTATTTTTGGGGTGTGACAGATAATCACACTCCTAGTTCCGCCACTGATTGTATATATTAAGCCTTTATACATCAATAACAAATAGTAGGGTACTCACGTGATACGGCAGCGGATATTCTGTAATTAATACTTCCAGTAAGGACATATAACCTTGTAAAACAAAACTTTGACAGGTACCTTGTAATTAAAATAAAAAATAAAAAAATTGGGGGGGGGGGGGGGGGGGGGGGGGGGGGGGGGGGGGGGGGGGGGGCGGGGGGCAATTCAATATATACCTAAAAGCATTGAATATTTCCCATTAAAATTTGTATTTTGTATCAATTTGTTTTACACCACCGAGATTGTTGGGGGAATTGTATAGGCATTTTATTATTATTATTATTTTTTACTAAATTCATGAAATGAAGATTATTTATTTGTGTTATTTCAATTTTTATTTTTGAAATGTTTTAGTGTGTTTTCTCATGTGTATAGCACATGAGAAAGTTTGTGATATGTAGTTTGTACAATAAGCTTAATAATTTGTATTTTTTAATTAATGGTGTATTAAAAATTACATTAATTGTATTGGTAACCAGTCAATTTATGTATATAGTTGTGTAAAAGTTAATTGTACATAATGTTTTATTATATATACCGCTGAAATTTAAGTTTATGAGGGTATTTAATGTTGGAAATTATGTTTAAATTGGTTGTACTTGATGTTTTATTTCTTGTATTGCTGAATTTTTTTTTTAAATATTTAACTATCTTAATGCATTTAATGCCAAAAGGACTTGGTGCATTATAAAATAGTGAGATACCATTTGTGTCGGAACTAAATACGATAAAGATAAAAGGTAGACACTCATATTATTACTCTAATGGTATACCCAAGCAAAGAGAAAAAGGTAGACAATCATATTATTACTCTATGGTATACCCAAGATAAAAGGTAGACAATCATATTTATTATTTTTTGTACTAAATTCATGAAATGAAGATTATTTATTTGTATTATTTCAATTTTTATTTTTGAAATGTTTTAGTGTGTTTTCTCATGTGTATAGCACATGAGAAAGTTTGTGATATGTAGTTTGTACAATAAGCTTAATAATTTGTATGTTTTAATTAATGGTGTATTAAAAATTACATTAATTGTATTTGGTAACCAGTCAATTTATGTATATAGTTGTGTAAAAGTTAATTGTTCATAATGTTTTATTATATATATTGCTGAAATTTAAGTTTATGAGGTATTTAATGTTGGAAAATTATGTTTAAATTGGTTGTACTTGATGTTATATTTCTTGTATTGCTGATTTTTTTTTAAATATTTAACTATCTTAGTGCATTTAATGCCCAAAAAGGACTTGGTGCATTATAAAATAGTGAGATACCATTTGTGTCGGAACAAAATACGATAAAGATAAAAGGTAGACAATCATATTATTACTCTATGGTATACCCAAGCAAAGAGAAATCGAGTATTCCCAAATAAGGGTGAGCGGAAACCGTACCGCAAACTGAACCACGACAAAAACCGATGGATTGGTTTTAAGAAAAAAACCGAAAAATGCGGTGCGGTTGCGGTTTTACCCTTAAAACCGAACCACAAAACCCACACCGCACATTTTGATTATTTAAAACAAAAAAAATGGCACATTGATTATTTAATGTGTGTTATAAGGATTCTAGTGCATATTATCATTAATATTCTTATAAGTCATAAGTGATGTATGTGTTTACATTAAATATATGCATTCTTATAATCGAAAAAAAACCAACATTGTAACAAAAACCCACATTAATTATATAAGTCATAAGTGATGGTGCGATGCGGTTAAAACCCGCAAAACCAGTAGAAAACCTGCAAAAACCGAAACGGCAAAATGTGGTGCGGTTCGGGTTCTATTTTTATAAAAACCGCAAATGCGATTGCGGTTCGATATTAGTCAAAAAGTAGTGCTATTTAGACCTACAACACATGCCTAAATACATGACTAATGCATAAATCACTTGTACAATTGTATTATGTAATTTCTCTCTCTAAATTTCCATCAATTATTTTTTTAAATTAACCAATCAAATCATTAGTTACATTTTTAAACATAATTAATAAGCACAACAATTATTTTTCTTAGTTAAAACCCGCACTAAACCGCACCACGCTGAACTCTATTCCCGAAGAAAAGGAGACCACTTTGAAAATATCCGTAACAATCATGCTCTTAGCTTAACTTCTTGTGATAAAATATAGAGAATGTATTATTCATGAATTGTGTCCAGGTACATTAGAGTAAGTAGTATAGTCTTGGAGTTAGTCAAACTATATAAATAGTTTGTATCCCTTTCATTTGTGTAATGTAATAAACACATTTCATAATTTAGTTACATTTCCATCTCTCCATTTCTAATGTAGGTTTGTTTTTAATTTTACTATTTGATGTAACATTTTTTTTGTTTGTTTCTTTCTTATCATATGTTGTAATTTAGTAATTTACTTTTGTATTTTTACAATATCATGTAACATAGTTTTGCTAGTAATATATAAGAGCTAACCTACCTTGTGGGTAGGGACGGAACCAGGGGTTTCGCGGGTTTTCGGAAACCTGATAGATTTTTTCGATATAGTATTAATTTAAAAAAAAAAACACTGATTTTTCTTAAATTCATCTTAAATGCACCCGGTCTACCGAAATATGTTTCTAATATTACGGTTCAAAAATTTTCTATACCCGATCATATTTGGTCCTGATTCCATCTCTGCTTGTGTGGTAACTTACTGTAGTACTCCATCTATCTCAATTATTGTTCATATTTCTTTTTTAGGATGCGTCAAAATAATTGTTCACTTTTTATTTTAATCGATAAAAAGAGACTTTAGTGGAGGAATATTTTATTTGATTGGTTGAAAAGTGTAGTGATCCACTTTAAACTGTGTAATTTTTGTCTTCTGACAATAATTTTGAGACAGAGGTAGTGATAATTTAACTAAAAACACGGATTCACACGTCTAAAATCATGTGATAGCATACTCCTGTTAAACCTACGTATATATTTGTAAGAGGAAATTCCTAAAAAGGTACAAAAATCTTTGGGTATTTCATGACTTGGACACCAATTGATCCCTTTTCCTATTTTGGTCATGCTCGACTGCTCAATTCCACCTAGTTTTTGACATGTGTCATTCCTTTGACTGCTTAGTTGCTCGACTCCACCCAAAATTTGACACGTGTCATTTTTTGTATTTTTTCTAAAAAAAGTACAAAAAGAATGACACGTGTCAAAATTTGGGTGGAGTCGAGCAGTCGAGCATGACCAAAATGAAAAAATGGTCAATTGATGACCAAGTCATCAAATACCCAAAGGTTTTTGTACCTTTTTGGGAATTTTCTCTATTTGTAAACCAATAGATTTCTGTATATACGCCCAAAGCGCTCAATAATATCAGAATATGATAAATCGGTCCAAATCGCCTTGCCAATAGGAAGCCAACTGGCGATTTTCGACAAGTCTTTCCTAATTTTTAGAGCAAGAAGCGGAACTAAAAAAAGCTAGATATTTTAGTAACAAAATTAGTCATATATGTAGGCCACTTTTTCGTAAATTAACGTACACAACTATGTCTAAAATTATGTCGTGACAAGCCTACTAATGCTTGAAAAAGGAGAGACATATTTGAAAATTTTACCACAATTTTTGAGGATCTTTCGAAATATATTTTTGTGGGATTTTTGAGGATTTTTCGAAATATAATTTTCCTATATATATTTTGTAGGCTACTTAGGACAAAGAAAAACTTGCTATTTTGAATCCCATTTAAATTACATGTAGACACATTAAAAAGAAAGTACAGTATATATAAATCCCAAGTTGATGATGTAGTGAATGACGTGTTTTTGCAAGCATAAATCCCATTTTTGAATAAACAGTACGTGTGTGATCAGTAATTACTACTTTTAGAAGGTGACCCACCCCATGCTTGTATTACGGGGTTATATATAAAACCTCTAGACAACATATCGTATTGAAAATCACGTTTCTTTATATGAAGATATCTTATCTTTGTTTTTGTTTATGGTTACAAAATAAAGCGGTTGATCACTCATTGATATAATTACTAATTACTATAGTAGATAGATTTCAATAGAACATGAGAGAAAGAAGTCCCCGATCCCGAAGCTCTATCTCACCTGGCAATGTTTATGCATTCGTAACTAGTTTGATTATTAGGATTAAGTTGCTAACGAGTTAGACAAAGTTAGGCCAAAGCCGATCGAACACAATAGTAGATATATATACACGTTAAAGAGCTTGAGTTAAAGAGCTTGGTATAAACGTTAGATAAACGGAAACACTTACATGGTTTACAACAACAATATTCAATCTCGTCAAAGCAAAGTATGAGATAGATAATTAAGACGTTAACTAAAGTTAAAACTTAGAGGGAAAAACACTTTACATAGCTACACATTGTGTATTAGTGATTAAGCCATGCAAGTTACAATAAAAATCTCAAAATGATGATGCATTGAGTGACGTGTTTTTGCATGCAAAAAACCATGTCGACGTGCAATCGAGTAATTACCACTTTTAGAAGTTAATTACCCGCCCCCATGCATGCAGTATTCAAAATTATAGACAGCAGGTACAATAGAAAATCACGATTCATTTATTTTATAAGATTTTTATATAGTTCTTCTAGCTTTTTTCAAATAATTGCACGTTAGATTCGAAGAGAACTTGATAGAAGTCTCGGTCTCTGGGTGCCTTTCACTGGTAGGTAACGTTTATACTTTCTCGAATAGTTTGGAGATTATTGGTAGCCACTGCTACTTATTAGGGTTGATGACGTATAATGCAGATAGCATGCTCATTAGGCCTGGACTGCATTGTACACAGTTAGGCTCCGGCCCAACACAACAAAATATAGCAAACAAACAGGTATACTGGACTACCGCCAAGCCCAATAACAAGTGGGTATGGCCTAGACCTACAAAGACGCACGCAGATCATCTAAGCAATACTCCGGTAGCAAACTTGCAGACCAACCCACAGCCGCAGAAGATGATCTGCATCCGCAATCATGATTAAGTTACGGATCTTTGCCCGACAAGGGTCTCACTCCGGCCACTAACAGCAAATAAGCGAAATACTACGAAACCCTAGTAATTGAGCTCACTTATAAAAGCCAACCTTTAAACACACTTATAAGGTATGACTTTCTCACACATCCCAATACATATACATTCTCGGACATGAATACTTACTTTCACACCGGAGCTTAATCGTGGGGTCCGTCTCCACGGTAAGGCTAACGGTTTACTTTTATTTGTGTAGGAAATCAATCCATTACTTGAATTAGTGCAGATTTCACTCATTTGGCAGTCCATTCAGGTAGCCGAATAAGCAAACCAAGCCCAATCCATACTCATCACACTTTTTGCACTAACAAGTTGTCGCCATCCGCGGGACCCAGTACACAACTGCGTTCTTGAAAATATATACTCACCATGAGCAAACATCCAGACCCTGCTCTTTCCACACCCACGTCTACTGTACGAAACACGGTGGGGAAGGAGAAAGCTTTGGAAGATCAAGGTAGGTCTGTGCCCGAGGCAGTTCTCCGAGAATACTGCGACAAACACTATCACGAGATACTACCGATCATAAATGAGAAAGTTCATAAGGAGAAGATGCAACAGGAGATACTCAAGGGGATCAAAGCCCACCTTATCTCTAGGGAGATGTCACAGCACCCTGGATCTGTAGAACCTAACAGAAAGAAAGAACTTAGAAAGAAAATCAAGGAAAAGCGACACGGAAGCTTATCTAGGGGTCTTGACCCAAGGAGCGGCCAGTCAAGATCTCCAATGGGGAGGGGGCCAGAAAGGAAGACAATATTCCAAAGGTCGGAGAGAGACACGTTAAACAGGATGGGAAACAGAGAAAGAAGAGTATCTATACATATGCAGGACTCCCGGGGATCGTCTTACCATAACAACAGAAAAAGGGATGACAACTGCTATCAAAACTTTTATTCCCGAGATACTAAAAGAAATCACGGCCGCAGGGCATCCTCCCGACAGAAGGACAACGCACCTGATAAAGAGGAGCGAGGCGACATACGCAAGGAGTTAAATTCAAAAAAGCAAGGGTTGAGTACTGAAGACAACGACCTAGCTCAGCCATGGGCGTGCAAGGAAGCTGATCCATTCACTCCTCATATCCGCTACTTCGACTTGCGAAAAGAACTCGCATGCCAACTAATATTAATACATATGATGGGAGTGAAGACCTGGAAGATCATAGTACGGGTTTAACACAAGGGTGATCCTAATGCCTCTTATCATGTAATAAATCCTACTACACGAATGTAGTCTCACTAGCGGTCTCAGGATGCATCACTAACGCAAGTTCTAGAATCTAAATGCTACCAGTACACTTATAAGCACTAATAATGAATGCTTTTCCTATCAAATCTAAAGGCGAACCTCACATATTTGGGTGGAAAATTTTTCTGAATGGTACGGTATTGTGCTAGTCATATAACTCCTATCCATGAGACGCTTGTTAAGGCTAAAGTTTCACTCCTAAATGTTGTAAAAAATTTTAAATTTGGCACTAAAATTACACTAACAAGTATTTCTCTTAGTTTTATTACACATCTACCATCGAACAAACAAACTCAAGTGCAATTGTATCCTATACGGTATCATCATTTACCCTTCCCTTACACTTAGTATGAACATTGTCCCCAATGTTCAATTAAAGGATGTAAAAGTAAAATAGTTAAAAGAATGAAAACAAATACTCCCCTGATTCGTTCGGTGAGGATAGTGTGTTAACAAGGTTAGATCTTCCTCCAAGAAAATGAACGTTCAAGCTTCCCTTCCAGAAATATAAATCATCTTCTTGTCATACATAATCTGTTAAACCTGAGAAAACAATCAAGGCAGCCTCGCGTAAAATCGGCGGCAATCTATATATACTAACAAGTTCTAGAAAGCAATTTAAGATATAATTCTTGTGGAATGAATGTTTGCAGATTTTCTGGAGTTTATAAAACTAAAGAATCAACAAAAACTTTTAAGACTCCGTTAGAAAAACAAAACTCGCAAAATTTCTAGAATTGTACACATGACGCCGTCAGGTTGCAAACCCTGACGCCGTCAGAAGTGACCTGCAGAAATCTTTATGTTAAGTTTCTGGAAAATTTCTAGAAAAACTTATGTCCTACTTCCTGAAAAATCCTGCAAAACATCATTATGACTCGATACAAGCATTTGACTCTAACAAATACTAATATACATGTTCATTTAATATTGTGGCGAATCAAGATCATTTACGTTCTTATAAACAAATGGGGTTTCTCTTACACTTAGCTTTTGCAAAATACCTTTATATGAAGTTAAGACGAAGTTAAATAACAAAATAAAGCATTTTCACAATTTAGTTTGAAACATGATCTACCAAAAAAAAATAAATAAAGCATGCATACGGAAACAAATAACATCAAACAAATAAAAATCAAGCAAATAAAAACTGAAAAATAAACAACCATGAAATTAAAAATCCTACATGCATAAAAGCCAAAAATAAATAAAAAGTATCCAAGACCAACAGAGGCCACATCCTAAATTATTACAGGATAAATTGTTTTAGAGCGTACAACCACAAATAAATTGTCCAAAGATCATAACATACATGACAAATCACTAGAGAGGGGGACTATAGCGGTAATCATAGCCAGGAGGGAGGTGCCCGGTGTACCCGTAGGGAGGATAGTCCTGCTCGCGTCCAGGGAATGGGTCGATCTGCAACTGAGGCTCGATGTGATCACGGGTCGAGAGATGCTGCATCTGGCGGACTGTGTCATCATACATCCAGTCAAACCTCTGGTCAGTGGTGGCTCTCCATGCATCCACCTGACCCATCCAAGCCCCCTGATGCGCCTGCCAATCTCCCCGACCCATGTGCCTGTAGTAGTCCGCAGAGCCAACCTCATAGTCCCCATACTGCTGCTGCTGGGGCGCACCCTCATCATCATCATCCTCATCATCAGCAGCAGCCACCGCTCCCCCTACTACATACCAAGCAAAGGACCCATCCCCCGAATCCATCACGATACTCATCTGCTTGAGGGACTTGGCCCTCACCACTATGCATACAACACAGTCACTCAGGTATCCCATGATCTCCGGCACAAGGATCCTATAGGAACGAGCCAGGCGGGTCATAAAAATCCCTCCATATATCTTATCACCATCCCTCTCCCCTACACTGGTCTTCAGATAACTCCCTACCCAGAATGGGATGTTACAATACACATCCTCTGAAAACATGGTGTACAGGTAGAAAAGGTCTGAAGTAGTGACGCGGTGAGTGGAGCCATGTCGTCCTGCCAAACTGTAAGTGATGCATCTATTGGCTAACCGGATCCTAGGATCCCTAATGGAGGCCGCCCCAGTGGTCGAGGTATATACCCCATTCCCAATATTCGGCCAGAACATAGCACACCTCAACTCATTCCTCATTGTCTCTCCACCCATCAGCCTCTACATAAAACCACCCTGAACAGCCTCATTCTGACTATACAAACCCAGTCTCCAAAAACTCTGTAACCGAGCATGACCTAAGTTCTCCCCACAGCCTAAAATAAATGGCAGTACCACCCATATCCGTTCTAGCCTAAGCCAAATCGAAATGAAAAGTAGCAAAGAATTCTCTCACCAACTCACTATAAACCATTTCCCTTATCCTAAACAACCTTTCCCATTGAGGACCCGTAAATGCATCAGTTTAGATCCTTTCAAGGAAAGCATTCTTGAAGCCATGGGCCCTCAAAAAGTCAATCACTGCCCCCCGCGTCGATATGGTGGTAGAGTAGTTCAGCATATTTGGTTGTAGAAGCATTATCCTCAAACACACCCCAACTATGAACCATGTCACCAAAGTTCATATGTTGGGACCTTGATGAACTCCCTCGGTGTTGTCGGGTGCGCTTGCTTATTTTCCTGGAAAAAGATGGAACAGAATGGAAGTGATTAGAATAAGAGTTCTATGTAGTTAAGCTGTCAGACCCGTCTGACACCGTCAGACCACAAAGCCTGACGCCGTCAGACCCAGCAGATATTGAACCATGCAATTACAAGGGAAAAATCAATTTTCAAACTCTAAATCCATGAGCCAAACACCCCTTTTTACAGAAAACATGGGTGGGGGATCAAAAAATTCGTGGTGTGAAAATTTTTTCCGCAATTGACTCATGACTCCTATCAATCATTACAACCCAATGCCTTAATTATGGTCACACAATACCTATAGAAGGGCATTACGAGTTCTAAGAATGAATCAATGTTAGGGTTTCGGATGATGGGGGTTTTCAAAATTGGTAGGTCTTAAGGATAATTGAACGAATAAGGATGAAGAAAAGTTACTTACCACGTGGAGATCGGTCACGGAAGATGTTGGATTTAGCCTTGAAGACTCGGAGGTGAAGTAGCAATTGGATATGGTTTGTGGGGTATGTGTTGAAAGTGATGGAAATGAGGTTAATATTGCTGAGAATGCGAGGTGACGGCATCAAGAGTAAATTCTGACGCCGTCAGATGCCCGGATTATGGACACTTTGTGACAATTTCAAATTTAGTCCATGCACTATTGTTAATAGCTAGTCAAGGGTATAAACTATGAATAGCTATTCCCGTTAGTGGAGTCCACAAGGGTCAAACATTTTGTTACTATCACGAAGTGTGGTGTGGTTATGAATAGGGCTGGTCACAATCCCACTTGGGTTGTAATCCTCATATTGGTAAATAGTGGGTAAGGGAGGGAGTTGTTCCATAGAGGTTTCTAAAGCTGAAGTGTTTTTGAGGTGCACCCTTTTCACACCAGGTTTAAAACCAAAGGAACGTTTCTTATGCAAATTAGGGAGCGTGACTTGCAATCTTCCTACGAAGATGTTGTGAAATTGCAAGTTCTTTTCTTCTTGAGGATGCTCATAGAAGTAAGGGGTAATTGAAGGTGAAGCACTTGGAGAGGGTTTTATTTATTTTTTTATTTTTTTTTATTTTTTATTTTTTTTTATTTTCCTCTCCGTCACACACCAAAGGGGTTGGGAGTTCAAAGATTTTTTCGATTTTCCTCGGTGTGGATTTTTCCCTAATCTTCTCCTTAATTCTTGATATAAATTCATCACCCGAGTCCATAAAAGCATTCCTTGTGCTTTCCATGCGAGTTTCTAAGCACTAAATCTGCTTCTCCTGATTATTCATGAAGGTTATCATTATCCCTTCGAACTCCTCTTGTCGTGAACGTTCAGGAAAATTGTACTTGCGAATTGCACTCACATGTCTATCAGGACTCATTGCGGCTTCAGCTGCAGGCATTCCAGCCCTCATCAATTCCTTAACCTGCCTCTCGATATTTTCCAATGATTGTTCTTGGGTAGCGTTTATGTAATCTAGATTCCCTTCTTTTGAAAACATCGGATCCTCCTATCCTTCTTCTTCGTATTGTGCTAACCCCTCAAGAACTTCCCAGCATTTATCAATGCTAAGTCTGTTTAGTCTACCATTGGCAGCGTAATCTACGGCCCTTCTCGTTTGATAATTAACTTTATCGTAAAAGATTTGAATTTGGAGCCACGGTTATATGCCATGATGAGGGACTTTTTGGAGCAAGTCCTTGTATCGAGTCCATGCTTCATAGAAGGTTTCACCTTGATGCTGTTGGAACATCAAGATATCATTTTTAAGCTTGGTAGTTCTCCCTGGTGGGAAAAATTGAGCAAGGAAATGAGTGGTGAGATCATCCCATGAGGTGATGGATCCCGCGGGTAAACGTTCAAGCCATTGACTAGCTTGATCACGTAGAGAGAATTGGAATAGACGTAATCGGGTCGACTCTCTAGTTACAACATCAAGGTCTATGGAATCTACGATTTTAAGGAAATCCTTGAGATGTGATGCGTGGGGTTTGCACCAGGCTTTACCTCTCAAGGGATCTTGAGAAGCTTACAACCCCCACCAGGTAGTGTACCTGATCGATGTAGTATAGTATAATGACAAGTACCGGGGGATTGATCGTTCAGCTAGGAATAGTGTCGCTAGGATTAGAAAACCTAAAGACTAGGTCTAGAGATGAGGGATAATTCTTTTTGTATTTTTATATTTTTATGAAAGCAAGTAAAATTCTCGGTTTTGAAGGAGTTGGCGGAATTAGTTGCTAGTCAACTAACCCAATACTAAGATGCAATCAAAATAAAATACTAAAAATGAAATTAAACTAAATTATACTAGAGTTGTGAGCAATATGTGGGAGAGATGTGTTTACTTAGATTTCACTACTCCCTAGATATCTTTTACACGTTAATTACTTGTTATAGTTGCGTGGATGACGGATTGTATTCCTTAATACCATTCATGGGGTAGCGTACCTACTTCCCCAATCCTATGAGCGCCTACTTAACTCCTATGTCGAGCTGGCTAAGAAGCTCCTAACATGGGATCACTAGAATTTGCTCATGCATTAAATACAACCAATAAAACCTAGTACACATCGGTTCATGTTTCCTAAGACGTTCAAGCATGTTACACAATGGAGATCTGCCAGTTTTCTTAAGCCTAACATTGAAATCATTCATCCAATACAACCATAAACAAGTAATCAACACATAATTAACATCTAGGTTTCATTAGATCCAAGCAAACACAAGATAGATCTAGCCTAGCATTTTGATATCAAGACAAGCACAAGATATAGTCAACCAACACATAGACATATTGATTAAATTAAGGAGAAGGCTTATCTTAATTGAACATGAAAGAATTCAAGGGATGAAAACCCTTGAAAGTACTGTAAAATATGAGCTAGGGTTTACAAAGTTCGGCCCTAGTTTCTCCACACAAGTTCCTCCCTTAATGAATAAAAAATAGAAAACTATATATAGAGTTTAGAAGGTGACGACGCCAAGAACAAATGTCTGACGCCGTCATCTCGCCGCCAAATAGTTCCTCGGACTGCCTAGATCTGGGTCTGACGCCGTCATGTATACACCTTACGCAGGCCGTCACAAAATTAACTCTTGACGCCCTTCTTGTGACGCCGTCAGGTTTGCACTGGGTCGTCACCACTTTTACTCTTGACGCCATCATGATTTTCCTCTTGACGCCGTCAGGTACTGTTCTCAGCATGGAAAATTAAGTCTTTGGCGTTTTCTTCACTTTTATGCTCCAAAAACGTCCGAATTGCTTCCTTTTCCGGAATTCACTCCCAAAGTATCTAAAATCACAAAAGGAACGATTTAGGGTAATATTTGATCAAATAAATTCAATTCCGGGCTTAAATGACCCCCTAAAAGTGGTTCATTTTTCGCCTCATCATATACCCTTACACTTGAGATTTGCTTGTCCTTAAGCAAATGCGCTTTTATTCTAATCAAAATAAAAGTTAGGGGTCATTTAACACTAATATAAAAGTAATTACAACAAATAATCGTTCCACTAAAGACCAAAGACAAGCACGGAGGTCATATACTAGCACCCCACAAATAGTGTTTAGATACTCACATCTCTCGGGTGTAATAAAGTAATATCACAATATGGAAACGGAAAATATCTCTCACTACCTGTCATAGCAAAATAGATTACCATAGGCTTGGGAAAGGATCAAACCTCCACCACATGGCGTAAGCACCTAGGATAAACTATCAAAGAGGTCTTTTAAAGGGTTGTAACGTTAGGTGTAGGGATATGGAATACACGATTTTGTTGGATATAGGCAGTCTTTACTGGTGGCGAGTTAACAATCTTGGTTAATTACATGCCAAGACTCGACTCGACTTAAGCTAATAAATGAAAAATAACAAAAACATAAAATGAACATAGAATGAAACGGGATGGTAGTCCGTATGTTTTTTTCTCTTTTCTTTTTCTATATATATATATATATATTTTTTCTTTTCCTTGATTTTTTCGATTTTTTTTTTTTTTTTTTTTTTGCATACACTCTTACCCTACCATCCAAAATAATACATCATAGGGAATGTAAATTCCCCTTACACTTGAATTTTTACATACTTTACAATAAACTAATCTAATGTACATACTTTTAAGATTAACGCATATATGGGGGTAATATATGATGTTCTTCCCCATTACTCCATAAAATAAGTACTTTACCCATGAGTCCCAATCGTCCCAAAATAATATGTACAAGGATATGACTCGACTTAGCAACCATGTAATCAATTAGATAATTAACTTAGGGTTTAACACATAACAATAATGCACTAAAAATGAGTACATACACGGAAGGCTAAGGCTATTTGGGTGTACATTTAAGTGGGGTGTAACAAATTCTTCCTTTAAGTAAGATGCTTAAAGTTAGAAACTAAAAGATAGGCTCGGAGGGGTGTACTAGGGGTATCGTGTACTAAAAATGAGTACAACGCTAAGGTGTGGGAAAAATTAATTGACTTAACTAGCCAAGTAATATGACTTAAATGGTCAAGTAATTTTAATACGGGTTTAACACAAGGGTGATCCTAATGCCTCTTATCATGTAGTAAATCCTACTACACGAATGTAGTCTCACTAGCGGTCTCGGGATGCATCACTAACGCAAGTTCTAGAATCTAAATGCTACCAGTACACTCATAAGCACTAATAGTAAATGCTTTTACTATCAAATCTAAAGGCGAACCTCATATATTTGGGAGGAAAATTTTTCTGAATAGTAAGGTTATGTGCTAGTCATACAATCTCCTATCCATGAGACGCTTGCTATGGCTAAAGTTTCACTCCTAAATGTTGTAAAAAATTTTAAATTTGGCGCTAAAAGTGCACTAACATGTATTTCTCATAGTTTTATTACACATCTACTATCAAACAAACAAACTCGAGCGAAAGTGTATCTGTAAGGTATCATCATTTTACCCTCCCCTTACGCTTAGGATGAACATTGTCCCCAATGTTCAAGTAAAGAATGTAAAAGTGAAATAAGTAAAAAGAATGAAATCAAATACTCCCCTGATTCGCTCGGTATGGATAATAAGGTAGTCAGGTTAGATCTTCCTCCAAGAAAATGAACAATCAAAGCTCCCCTTCCAGAATAATAATCATCTTCTTGTCATACATAACCTGTAAATCCTGAGAAAACAGACAAGGCAACCTCGCATAAAATCGGCGGCAATCTACATATGCTAATAAATCCTAGAAAACAAAATAAGATATAATGCTTGTGGAATGATGTTTTCAGATTTCCTGGAGATTATAAAACTAATAATTCAACAAAAACTTTAAGACTCCGTTAGAAAAACAAAACTGGTAAAATTTCCAGATTTTTACACGTGACGCCGTCAAGAGTAAACTCATGACGCCGTCAGAAGTGACCTGCAGAAATTCTTATGTTAAGTTCCCAGAAAATTTCTGGAAAAACTTGGTCCTACTTCCTGGAAAATCCTGCAAAACATCATTATGACTCGATACAAGCATTTGACTATAACAAATACGAATATATATGTTCACTTAATATTGTGGAGAATCATGATCGGTTTGTTTCTCAAAAACATATTTGGGGTTTCCCCTTACACTTATCTTTTGCAAAAATACCTTTGGATGAAGTTAAGACTAGGCCAAACAACAAAATAAAGTATTTCCACTATTTAGTTTTGAAACATGATTTACCAACAATAAAAATAAAGCATGCATACGAAAGCAAATAACAAACAAACAAAATAAAAATCATACAAAACATGGGTTGCCTCCCAAGAAGCGCT
This sequence comes from Artemisia argyi, assembly GCA_030686995.1. NCBI lineage: Eukaryota > Viridiplantae > Streptophyta > Magnoliopsida > Asterales > Asteraceae > Artemisia > Artemisia argyi. Next base: position 21,298 of record JARVZY010009769.1, read on the forward strand.
TTTCTTTATTTACGAGTCTTGTAGCTAGACTCAAGGTCATGGGTTACTACGTGATCTCATTGTTGGTTCCACTCTCTAGGTCGTCTTCTAAACCAGTTTTGTATTCCGGACCTAATTGCAAGCATTCTTTGTAGAAACCAAGCATCCTATTCTTCACATACTCTACTCCTCTACGTCTATCCTCATCATTCTTATAATAAGCCGCTTATTTGTGTTCCTTTTCTATGTTGGAGGAGAAGGCGGTATTGCTCAATCTTGTAGGGCATTTGGTAGGCAATCTCATCATTCTCTCCCTTGAACCTAACTATCCCTAAAGTCGGATCATAACTCATCTTAGTGGCCTCAACAAATGGTTTTCCGAACATTACTTGGCTTAGGCAATCATCTATCACCGGACGAGTGTCTTCTACTATCATAAAATCGATCTCATAGGTGAAATTACCTATAATCACATGCAATCCCTTCACTCATCCTACAAAATTACTTATCAAATTCTTATTGGGCATCATCCTATAATCAAGTTGTTTCTTCATCATCCAATTGTAATAAGTCCTAGTCATGATGTTTACAGGAGATCTAGGATCGATAT
>JARVZY010000992.1:0-27435 GCA_030686995.1 Artemisia argyi
GTGTTGTAGTGTTGTGCTAAATCATCACCAACGTGACTGGTTAGAGGTCTTGGTTTTCTCAAAAGAGATTTCATATTCAAAACTCACTAGGTAAATATTTTGGACGTAGTCTAGAAAGGGTATCGGGTTACTTCAGTTATGTCAAGTACATCTGAATTAACACTAACCATCTCTGAATAACTTAAATAGCGAAAACCTTGTATGTTTATCCGTGAAAAAAATATTATGCCAAAAATATGTAATGGACATTATTATTCAATAAATATATGATAAATTGGATATAAGTAATTGATCTTTATGCCACAATTTTTTTTAACTACATTATTAATTTCAGCTGTATTAAATAAACAAATCAAAACACCCGTCAAAGCCAAAATGATCATGATCATAATATTAGGATCTTACGCTTTTACAATATTAAAAAGCAAGAACGATCTAGATCTTATGTAACACAGGATCTTAATAGGAACCAACTGGCAGTGGTATCAGTCCCCCACTACAAACGCTCAGTTGACTGATCAAGGAGGGACTCTTGGAGAAAATGGCATGGGTTCAATCTCAACTCTTGACTAATTAGGTTAATGAGAACATGTGATCATTGCCTGGGGAAGGGTCCGATTGGCATCAAAAGATGCATGGGATCGGGGTGTTCCCACCGATTTACATCTTTTGAAGGATTTTAATAGGATATTATCTCGATCTTAACCATGAGATATTAAGATCTCGATCCGGTCCAATCTTATTTTGATCGAACAACAAGCTAAAAAGCTATAAATTTATGAATTGTTTTTTATAGAATATAAAAACAAGATGTTAAGCATTTTATATATTTTATAATCATAATTTAGGCCGCCGAAAACATTCATATAATTTAGTATATAATTTGTAGATTTGCATAATTTGACAACATCTATTATTAATCGAATGATTATGATCCGGATAATTTTACGACGTTTGCTTTTTGCTAGCATCCGACCCACACCCGGTGAATATGAGAGGAAGACATATGACACGTTCTTGAATACATATCACCCATAATAATAGAAAAATCATACTATTTTAGTATCATCAAACTAGAGAACATCAGTGAACCAGAATCACCACTGAAGATGGACACTACTACAGCTACAGCGAGACGAAGAGTTGAGACGATTAGCGCTCACTTCTCTGCGGTCGCAGATAACGTATCTGCGACCGCAGTTGCCACTCAAGTTTTCCCTCTGGTAGTCCTACAATATCTTTGTATTCAAATTTAATATTGCGTTAGTTTCTAGTATTTGGCGTATAGAGTAACTTATTCTAGGCTTATTATGAGCTTATCAGTTTGAGCTTATTAAGTAAGTCATAAGCTCAAGCTGATAAGGTTGTACCCTGTTAAGAAATGAGCTACATAAGCCAGAAAATAAGCTAATCCAAACACTGATGACTGATTGTTTGATTATTTATATAGAGTTGGAAAAAGTTGTTAAACTGATCAGAATTTGTCACTCACTTGAACAAATGATTACATGATTATCACAACTTCAAACTCTCCCGGGTAGGGTTGTGTACATGAGAGCAAAAAGGCTTGACTCTCCCCGGGTAGCCTCAACAGGGTTCCTTCTCCGTTTGTTTTATTTTCTGAACGAGATGATAAATTCACCTTTTAATGGCTTATGACCTTATTAGTTTGAGGTTATGGACTTAAATAAGCCACAAGCTCAAGTTGATAAGCTCGTCGGTAGTTAAAAGGTGAGCCTAACGGCTTTTCCTAGTTTGAGTAAGCCAGAAAAAGGCTAATCCAAACACTCCCTCATTAATTGTCACTCACTTGAACGAATGATTATGTGATTATCACAACTTTGCTATTTTTAAAATATTGCATATAGTATAGATACGATATTATGTTGTAGCTAGTATATCAGTAAATATGTTTGCGAGGGGCTTTGAGGCTGGGATTGAGGCCCCCATTTCAACCTTTGCAAATTACTCTAATATTTTGCGCATATCATAAACATGAAATAAGTAATGGTTTGTATCGGAAAGTATGCTAAAAGGATAGATTTTTCCTAGTACAGTAACGTAATTATGATATATTCCACTCGGCTGATCCTTCTTTTGCTGAAATGATATATTTTATATAAGGTTCAATTTGTTTGTACTTTTATTTCTGCAGAATTGCAGTGGTGGTTTATCCTCTGTTAACACGAGACGTGATAATAGTATGCATTTTGCCAGACAAGATTTGAGGTCCCAAGGTTTTTTCATGAGGCCGGTTTCAGCTGAGAAGGTTTTATATTTGCCTTACATTAGAGTGTAGTAATAAACCTCTTCTTTTGAATTAAGCATCTAACATTTAATATCGATTCTTCAGGATTCTGTTGACCAACCAAACGGGTCATTTAAGTCAACTCCTTCCAACAAACAGGCGTCCTCTGAACTTGTGACACCCATGTTTTCTCAGCCAGCTAGCATTAATTCCAATGTGCCAAAAGTTAGAAATGTTCTTTATGTTGATGATTACAAGTTACCTTCTTTACAGCCACCTAAGTTTTCCAGAACAACTACAGAAAAAGTTGTACCAATGGAATACAGACCCGAGAATAACAAGCATACTACTAAACCTATCGGTGATCAGATTTCTCACATGACATATCAGTAGTGTTTACTCAAGTTTTCTGTATATTTCTGAACAGACTTTATATGATACAGGGCTTGAGAAAAAACGATCCCCGAGGATGGAATTTGCTGAGTCTAGAGGAAAGTACCTCCTGCAGATAGAGTTGCCTGGGATTAGCATAGGTGATATACGAGTTGAAGTTGATAATACAACGTAAGATTATTTCTCTAACTACTAATTATTGTTAGTTTGTTACTAGAGCCTGTAGCTGACAGAATGGACCAACCGGATAACAGGTCAAAATGGGTCTTATTAGTAGGGGTGGCAATTTGTGCAGGGTTCCGGTTGAAAGATAGTATCAGTCAACCCGTATATTCGAGTACGACTCGTTTAGTTAAGAAAATTCAAATCTGAACACATTTAACCAACATATCAGTCAACGCGCGGGAAAAGGTTTTGGGGTCTTCCAATACCTATAACTACAGTGACAGATATATTATCTAAATCAGTAAATAAAACAAATAGGAATTTACGTGGCTCTATAAGTTTTTTTTTTAACTTTCAACCCTTTCAGCCCGTACATATATTAACTAAATTCCTGAAATTTAAACAGTTAACGATCCATTTACAGGCATATAGGCAAAACTCAGACACTTTTAGTTGTGGCCTGCTACAAGCCTTAGATGTTTATATCTTTATCTTTTAAATTCCTGAATGCTGTCAAATATTTGTTGATAGTCTGACTGTGCGAACAACCAAAGGGAGGACTACAGCCTACTCTTTAAGTGATCGCACCAGCTCGTCATATTACAAAAGTGATGTTCTCGAAGAACCGTTTGAAATCACATGGCCACTACCCTTCGACGTGAACCCTGATTCTGTTTCAGCTGAATTTTTGTAAGTCAGCACCATCCGTTTATCCCTTGTGTCAGCATTTGTTCTTGTTCTAATTTCCGCTATTTCTTAAAAATAATTGACGTGCTGCCTGTGATTACAACATGTATAAATTCAGTGAGATCCTAAGTTTTTTGTAATGGGCCAGGTAAGGGGTCAAAATATGTCGTTTTGGTACGCGTTGGGTTGGATCGGAACACCTTTTCTCCATATAACATTATAACATACGAAGGACTTTTTGTAGAACAACTAGTGTGCCAAATATGATCAAAACTTGTATCATTATGTTTATGAGTTTAAAATAAACTTATAGACGAATTTTGACCACTTCAAAAGTTTCATTTTATCTTTTTTCTGTTTGACCCTTAAAAAAAACTTGATGAAACTTGATGCTGATAGAAGTTACTTATGCAGGGATGGCCTTTTACGCATTACCATTACTAAACTTCGAGTTCCAGTCTGGTGAATGCAGCTTCTCCGGTGATTTGTATATATATATATATGTACTTGTATATTGTAGAGTCAAACTGATCTTATATAGATGTACTTAATTAGTACTACCTCTGTCCTAATTTTATTGTCCACTATTAACTTTTTTAGTCTTTCTTCTCCAACTTTGACCTTAAATATTTTTGTGGGTGTTATATAATATTTGATGCAAAATATATAAATGAATTGGGTTTTAAGTGTACTTTTCAATAGTATAATTTTTCATTAACTATTATATAATAAAAAAAATATATATTTATGGTCAAAGTTGAAACAGTTTGACTTTGAAAAAATATATATTTATAGGCTACTCGATGCACAATACAGAAATTACATAAATATGTTACTAATATTTTACCTCAGTATCTGCACATGGCCGGTACTCTTATTGTTGTGTTATTATATTAAAAACTTAGCTGTTATGGGACTAATAGCACAAAAGGGTTGAAACGCGAAATTTGTTTCGAGTCAAAATGGGGCTTTAGCTGCCCAGAGTTACATGCCTAAATGGGTTTTAGTAGAAGCATGTAGCATTTTAGACCAGTCCAAAGCAGTCAGAGGTAACTGCAAACATATGTTTGTTACAAGCAGTAATCTCATCTCTTATACATATGTACTAATACACATCTCTTATACATTTTTGGAATCATTAAATATAAATTTAAACGGATGAGGTTTTTCATGTGACTGTTTCCGACCATATCTCCCTCAAATGTGTAACTAGGAAGGTTTGAACCATATACCTTTTGTAAGGACATCGGTTCACCACCAGGTCACTCGATGATGGTTTTGAAATCTTTGAATAATTTGAAGTCAAAGTTTTTTATAGTGAGTATGTCTCCACAAACTTCAAAATACAAGGGTTTTTTTTTTTTTTTTTTTTTTTTTTTTTTGTTGTTGTTGTTGTTGTTGTAACTTGTGTCCTAGGACACAAGTTAAGCACACCAAAAGTAACATGAGGCCTACGAAAAAGGACATAGGAATTCACACAAAAATACACTTTTATGTACTTTTGTGTGAGTCCATAAGTACTTTCATGTATTTTTTTGTGTGCTTAACTTGTGCCCCTAGTGCACAAGTTAGAAAAACCGTAATTGCATTTTCACATTTTGCTAATGGACCATGAGATTTTAAACGAGTATTTATTCTATTACCATAAATACTAATCTGAAAGGTTCATACCCCATTTGCCAAAAATGCTCATTTGAATGATGTGCATAATGTGTTAGATATTATAAAGTTCAATACTTGAATTGACAATTGCCAAACAATCTCTACAATGCAAGTTCGTTTTGAAGACTCGTTGATCATAATTTCATAACATATTTTGAAATACTGACCATTATACATTTGCTTGGAATATTTTCAAACGGTGTACAATAATATACTTTTCAATATAGAATATTATACATTTGTTTTGACCTTTTCAACACAAAGCTTCTAATATATAATGGCCATATTGGTCAACCAAATATTTAATGAAAAGGCAAAGGTAGTTCACTGAAAAATCACATTAGTACGTAGTATGTAACATGATCTTCTTTAAAAAACTAAAGTTGTGCAATTTATCTAACAAATTCATATGTAACATGATCTTCTTTAAAAATTACAATGCGCACATTCAGTTAACAACCTTAATTCTGTAAAACGTGGTTTTTCTTTTATACAAAACTGATACCAAATATGTTACCATTGACCCTACAATGCTTCGATAAAATTATTTGTAAAAGTTTGCTAATAAGTTTTATTTTAATGAAGTTACATTGATTGATACAATTGCCAAACCAAAGATATTATTACTACCTCCGTCCCAATTTATTTGTCCACTTTTGATTTTCAAAGTCTTTCTTTGTCAACTTTGACTTTAAATATGTTTGTTTTGTTATTTAATATTTGATGCAAAATATATGAATATATTGAGTTTTAAGTGTATTTTTAATTTGTATAATTTTCATAAAATATTATATAACACAAATAAAAATATTTACGGTCAAAGTTGATATAGAAAGACTCAAAAAGTCAAAACAGTAACAAATTTAAATGGGGAATCAAGCAAAAAGTCCATGCAAAGATGATAAAAGTATTATAGTGCGGTCCTATCATTCATTCAACTTTCGAACTGACCCATTTTTTTCTAAGAAAGGCCGAAATTAATTAAATTTAGGGAGGCAAAATGGTTAAACAATTTTCTTTTTCTAACTAGCACAATGAACAAGTTAAGCTAAAAACACATTTTTTTGTAGAGGCCATGGCTAGTTGGCTACCCATGCACTATGGATCTTCCGTCTCTGAAAACAAGTATTAAGTGTCGCGTAACTTGAACTTCTCGTATTGACAACGGAAAGCAAAATAAAATCCTAACTTCTCATCAAAAGCGAGCACCCATCGACGCAGCCCCTTCCCCGCCCACCTCCTGAACTTCGTCAACCCCTTCTCTTTGTTCTTTTTAGACTTTTTCTTATCTATATCAGCATAATTTAACTATTTTACAACTTTGCCATCAATTAAATCTACACTAAGGCTAAATGTAGAAGTATAAGGTTTTATCATCGTTAACTTAGTGTCATATCTTCTTTTAACCCTCCCCTCCCCTGTAATTGTCACTACGTTCATTACCATTCAGGGTCGGCTTTAAAGGAGTGCAAGAGGTGCCATTGCATAGGGCCATCGTTTAACGAGGGCCACAAAATTCTATGCACTTTAATATATATGTATATACACAACATGAGGCTTGAGTTTAATTAATTCACGCACTAGTAATATATGTTTATTTTGTATGTGTTTTTAAGGGCCTTTTTGTGATGTAACACGGGGCCACCGAAATCCATGAGACGGCCGTGTTACCATTTAACCATACGTACCCTACTTAACATACACATGTACTTATACCACACACTGTTTCTACTGACGGTCTCTATCAACGACATTGCTTTCTTTTTCTTATCATTCACGCGTAAATCTCACCACCCACCACGACTAATGACCTTAACAGCGTGAACATCAAAATAAAAGGCTAAGAACTTCTCATGCGTGATGAGAGGCATGCAGTACGTCAAGTCTAAAGGTACTTTCCTCACTGTTAGGAGAAATGGAACCAATGAGATGTTGAACATCTAATTTTGATATTTTATAGCTACAAGTGTGTTCTGAAAGGCTCAAGGCGCACTAAGGCGCAAAGGGGGAGAAGAGCCTCGAGTCGAGGCGCATTCAAAGGCGCGAGATTCATGAATGTGAGGCGCACTAAAAACATTAAGTTTTTATAACATGTATGACCAGGGACGGAGCTTGAACAATATTATTGGAGGGGCCGAAATGTTTTCGTAATAATTTTGAGGGGGCCAAATCTATAATTATTATACATTTATACTAAATTTTTAGAAATAATATGCAAAACTACAAAAAATAAAGGCTAGTGGTCCTAAATTTGGGGGGCCACAACCCCCTCTTGCCCTTACTATCCTCCGTCAATGTGTATGACCATTTATGTAGCTTAAATAACACAAAATAACGTTAAAATACTTAATGCATGGCACATATTGCCATTATAAATATTAAAATGGATCAGTTGTCACTTTTAAAACGGATCAACTCTTTGGCTCGATGACCTATATAGAGATTAAAATCCATATCAGACTAAATATACTTGTGTCCTACACTTGTAGCTTATATCTAACAAAGCCTACAATTTAACCCAAAATATCAAGCAAACAACATATTAATATTCAAGGCACAATGCCATATTTTCATGATAATATGTCGTAAAGAAAATACTTAATGAAAAAAAGTAACTTCTAAAAGAAAATTTCAATCAATAAAATAAACATAAAATTAATTCAAATTTACAAATCATATAAATAATCACTTTATGACTTAAAAGGTCCATGTAACTTATATTAATATTTAATAAATAAATAAATAAATAAAATGTTACATCTCTTAGGTGCAAAAAGCTTTTAAAGCGCGCGCTTTTTGTGAGATTCATGCATGTTGTGAGCCTCGATCTAAAAAAAACCCAAAGGCTAGGGTCTTGAGCCTAGGCACGATTTTGACAACTATTACAACGCCCACAAGACATGACTTTTAAAGAAGTTTATAATACTTATGTCATATTCATCTTTATCAGCCCAACTTAATAATGAAAATGAAAGGTGAAAGGGCCATGTTGTAGGGTGCTCATTTGTCGTTACTCATAATTAAGCAACTATTGTATTTAAGTTATTATGCACCACAAATAACATGTTAAAACAAGGAAATATGGTAGGGTCTTAATGGGTGAAGCAAAAACGCGTACAGGTCCCACGACATGCATGTATAGCAAATCCAAACATTGCCATTGCTAACCGTGTCCTTTGGGCTTTGACTAAATCTAACTATTCTTTTCATTTCAAATTAAATCTCAAATTACGTCTCCTTTTAATTGCACATAGGTTAGAAAGAATGAGACCGTTACATTACATGACCCGTCATGTTCATATCAACATTAGAGGATCCTAGTCCAAAACGTCTTGCGCATATGAAATTCCTAGGAGTGGCCACGTGCAAATGTTTACTGTTTTAAAGCAATTGAGCAAACATGGTTTGCATGCTTTATTGCTTATGAGGTTCGAACGACTGCTCCAGTTTTTGTCAGGATGATAATACTCTAACTTGAGTTCTATTTGGAAGAGAGGGTTTTATGTAAAAGTAGTTTAAAACTAAACAATAACTTCTGTTGGTAACAAAATCCTTTAGGAGTGTATTGTAATTTTATATTCAACACTTCAAACATTTTTAACCATATGATTGATTTGCTATGGGACATCCAATTAGAGGTGAGATACCTCTCTTAGCCTTAATGCTCAACTTTACCTTGGGTAACTTTTAAGTTTGCGTTTTTAAGTTTTATGTAGGTAGAGGTGGCCAAGCGATCCGGTTCCGGAACCGTAACCGGATAATTATCCGGAACTGAATCCGGTCAACACCGGTTCCGGCAAGATCCGGTCCCGTTCCAAAATTATCCGGCGATTCGTGTCCGGTTCTACATTTTTGATACTAGATCCGGTTCGGAACCGGATAATCCATCACCGGTTCGCGATCCGGTTCCAACGGTTCATTTTTTTTCCTGCATATTCTTCACAGTAGCAGCTTTCCAACGGCAATATAGCAATTTTTCTGGGTTTTTGACCATTTTCCAACGGATTTGTCCCCCCCCTTTTGTCCCATTTTAACCTCCTAAACATTCCTATAAATACCCTTGATGATTTTGGTTGAATCACAACAATCGGGAAGCCCACTGTGAAGAAAAGAGCACCGGTTCTTTGGAACCGGTCCGACCGGATATTGGGACCGAACCGGATTGGAACCGATCCGGAACCGGGTAGACCGGTCCCTGTTTTTAGACCCTGGATCCGAAAGGAACCGGATCCGGTTCTTGGACTTTGACTGCTGAACCGGGCCGAATTGGAACCGGATCCGGTTCTTTGACTTTGATTGTTGAACCGGCTTTTGGCCACCTCTATATGTAGGTGAGATATATCTTTTTTTTTTTTTTTTTTTTTTTTTTTGAACAGTATACTTCATTAGACAAGCGAGACCTCAAAACAAGGACCGCCGAAAAACCTTACAAAATGTACAAAGGGTACTTTGCCTATTCTTTCCACTCTATGTTTTTAAAACTAGAACGATGTTTACACCAAAGAAAAGAGAGAGCCTTCACACGCGCTATTACCTCCATAACTTTTGGCGTAAAGAGTTTTAATTTATTAGGTGAGATATATCTATTAGGTGGTGTTTGATAATGACTTAAAGAGTTTTAATTTATAAATAAATAAATTTATTAAGTCATTAGATGAGTGTTTGTTTAGTGTTTAAGTTAAATGAATGACTTAATAGAAAAAGCTACAGGAGTGAAGGTCTCTTAATTAAGTCCATTACTTTTACAGTGTAACAATTCGCATTTTCAGGATATTTACTTTTCTCGGAAAATTTCACTATTCACTTTTACTATTCATTTTTCCCGAAACTTTCCCGAAAGTTGATTTTTATTTGATATTCTCGAGTGATAAATCATTTCCATGGCAAATTAAATGTTTGACATCCGTCAGATCATTTTCGTGAAAGTTATTAAGGAATTACACGGAATTACACGTTTTAGGGTAAAACGTCAATCAGAAATTCTACGCACAACGAAATTCAACCCCGTCAGGTGACCCCACATCGGAAAAATGTTTGACACGCTCATGATTTATTTGAGAATTAATCGTGACTGAGAAAAACATGACCAAAAACTTCCCAGCAGGTCACCCAAGCCGTACTACTCTCGCATGAGCACGCTTAACCGTATGGGTGATTAACCGTTAGACCACAAAACGAGTTTCTAAGACAATTTGAGTTTTCAACTTATTAGAAAAAGTCAACATATTTTTTCCCTCCTCCATTGACCAAAAATCATCCCTTGATGATATAAGTCATTTCGTGATTTTTAGGCTTACGGTTTGATGTCTAAAAGACATTTAATACCAACCGACACTAGACTGAGCCCAGTCTAGACATTATAAGTCATTTTAAATCATTTTTATCACATTAGAAAAGTAACATTTTACTTTTCTCAATTTTACGCAATATTCGTACGTTTTACGTATTACGCGTTTTAGACCCGTGTTTCCAGCTTTTAGCAGGGTTTTACACCCAAATGGAACCTACCACTCATTTTATATTTTATTATGGAACATATGGATATGTTTATCAATACTTTCAAGTTCCATAATTTTACGACACCCGATTTTACGTTTTGAGGCTTAATCATTTACGATTGGCATTTCCCGGAGTCAAGTTTCATCCTAATACTTAGGATAATACCAAGCAAAAGCCAAAGCTTCCTCCCCAAGCTTATGAACCGCCATAGGGGGGGGGTTTCACACTAGGTGGCTTGATCTCAAGCTTAATGGCCTTAGATTTCATCCATGTGTTCACCTTGGCCTCCAAGGTTGGACTAGTCAACATTTCTAACCTCCTTAAGACCCTATAAAAGCCCCCATTCCCCCCTATTGTGCCGTGCACCTCCAACCTCCATAACCATCCCATTCTTAGCTCATTTCCTTCTAATTTCATGCATGGTTCAAGTGATTCTTCAAGGTAGAAACCCTAGATAGGTTATCATTCATCAAACACTTCCATAACCTCATATACTTGGTGATTTCTCTTGAGTTTAAATCCACTCAAGTCACCTAAACCTTCATCATCCATCTTTCAAGAATACCAAGGGTAGAAAGATTGCATGAAGTGAAGTGGGTTGAAGCAAGTCTATCAAAGTCCTATCCTTACATGTTAACTTCCTTTCATCTTTGAAAGCCAAAAGTTGTGAGCCAAACCCTAACTTGATTCTTGTTAAATAATCATGTTCATGTTATTTACATGTTATTCTTGCTATATTATGTCTTGTAGTTATGTCCATGATGTATAAAAGTGAGCAAAACAAGTTATTGTTATTGATTGACAAGATAAGTTACTAAAACAAGTAAACTAGTGACTTTCTTGGAAAACCACGACCAAAATGGTAAAATTATGATATTGGATCATTACATATTACAGTAGAGGACTTAACAAGGAAACCATAGCAATTTGAATCACCTAAAACGAGTATACGAGTCAAAAGTTACGCCCATTTGAAGTTACCAAAACTTTTCGGCAAACTGCCAAATACCATTCTGATCAAATTTGGGTTTTGAAAGTCCCACTTCTGGTCCGATTCATCAAAAAGTTAAAACACGAAAGTTGTCCGGAACGACGTTTTCGTTCAGGTACAAAGAAGCTCGAGCCCTGAAAACGCTTTTTGAGTGATAAATTCTTCAAAATCTTAAACAGCCCATTTTTACACCAAAGTCATTACATATAAGTTATGGTTTATGAAGACCAAAGGGGTCTTATGACCTAGAATCAAGACACAACCATGGCTAGAGCCAAGGTTGAGTCTCAAGACCATGGAACAATGACCAAAGGTCATGGCTAGGCCATGACGAAATGACCATACAAGCTTACCAAGGCAAATACATGAACTAGAGAAGTTGGCGATAACTTGAACATACAATTTGGATCTACTTCATCTAAAGGAACCATGAGATATTACAAAGAGAAAATGGTCATTCAAGACTTATGAAACTACCCCTAATAACAATCTTCATGTACAAATAAACTTTCCTAAGTTTATTCAAATATCGGACATGTAACTTTCGGATCAAAACTTATATCTATATATTTCATCAACTACTACAATAGTAGGGAGCCTCATGTGAGGAGTTCATTATGTAAGCCGTCGAGATGAGTTGTGGATTTACGAGTTAAAGTGTCCTGGCTCCTCGAACGCTTACTAACATGACTGATGACGTATAGCCTATATTTGGGCCGCAAGCCCAAATGATAGACATTACTTACACCTAAGCCCATCACGAATGGGCTACCATGACAAATGGTATGGGCCGTGGTATCAACGCTTGGGCTCACGAAGCCCAAAGGCCCAATCTAACTCACCGGATATCCGATAAGGATCATCTATTCAAGGAATAGATATCCTTACCTCGGATAAGCACCATGCGTGCGAAGAGTAAGGAGCAAGAAACACGGTTTCTTAGCCCCTATATATAGAATCACACGATTCTCATTCAAGGTACGATTCACTGAATCCCTAAACTCTTAAACCAAAACCCAAATTCGATTACTTACTCTCACGCCGGAGTCTAATCGGGGGAGACAATCCCTCGATAAGCCTAACGGTGTTGTTTATTTTCTTAGTACGCAGGTAACAAAGTGCTAAGGAACGAATTGATATAAGAGCAAAGCCCAACAATCAGGTACGCCCAACTTTTGTATCAACAAGTGGCGCCATCCGTGGGACCCTACAACGAACTAGAATGACGAAACATAAGAATTCGAGCCAGCGGACTCCGCAGCCAGAAAAACGTGACCATCTGAGGAAGAATCAACAAGATCCAACCTCTAGACAAGTCGCTGGGACAACCAGCACACCTGGTCACTATGAGGCAGGGACAACCCAACCTCCCCCAGCGGTAGAACTACCCAGGATTACTTTAGAGGTCCCCAGCGTTGAAGAACTCCAACGCACCCTCTTCACCACTCCTCATCAGGCTACACTCGCAGTGAACAACACTGTGCTGCCAGGCGCTCCTGAACGGAACAGGGCGCCTAACACTGAGGAAGAAATTCTTGCAACTGAGGACGCACCGGATCTGACTTTGGGAAACTTTGTATCCCAAAATTATGAAACATTAAATGCCCTCATGCAAGAAGAAGCGGCAAGGAGAGCAGGTGCGGATCCGCAAACCCGACTTAATCTTGGTCCAGAGCGCGAACCATCACCACCGCGCCACCCGCGAGGAAGACGTACAGAACGTACCTCTGTCCATGATAGGCTAGGTGCGGTACCTGACTCACAAAACTCTGGAGACAGCGGTAGGCGCACCAATGTCCATTCCAGACTTGGCAGTCGGGGAATACACGATCGATTAGGGCCTCAGCATTCGCCAAGCCAAGGATCTTCCAAACCTGAAAGTAGGCGAATACAAGATAGATTGGGGAGGAGGAGATCCCCAAGCAGAGATCCCTCAGGCTCCTCTTCTGAAAGGAGCAGGCGCAAACGCCGAAGGAGAGATTATTCTTCCTCCAGCGATTCCTCGGACAACGAGGATAAAGAAACAGGGCACTGGAAATCAAAAGGAAAACGTCGCGAGGAAGAGAACGAGGATATGTCTCTCCCATGGCGACGCCACAAAATTGATGCGTTCACACGTCGCATAAGTGATTACTCAGACGACAGGCGCAGACGCATGCCCGCTAATGTGAAGATATATGATGGAACAGGTGACCCTGACGACCACCTCAAAATTTTCGAGTCAGCCGCAACTATCGAAAATTGGCCACAGCCTGTGTGGTGTCACATGTTTAATTCCACATTAGTAGGGAACGCGCGCACATGGTTTAGCAAACTCCCACGTAGGAGTATAGGCGGCTTTGAGGAATTGCGAAAAGCATTCCGCCACAACTTCACCCAGCGAAAGAAGTGCGCTAAAAATCCTGTGGAATTGGCAAGGGTGAAGCAACGCCAAGGAGAATCAACCAGCGCCTTCATGGAGCGCTTCAAGGATGAGTGCATACAAGTCAAAGCATGTCCCGAAATACTAAAAATTTCAGGGTTCATGAATGGAATTAATAATCCAGAACTCATCCGAAAGCTCAATGATAGAGTTCCACAGTCTTTCGATGAACTCACAAAACGCACCAGATCCTTTATACAAGGAGAAGCAGCTGCTGCGGATAGCAAAAAAGGATATTCAAACTATAGGCAACAAGAACAGCCGCGGAGACAATCCAATGATCAAAACAATAACCGCGGCAGGAACTACCGCAGTGGAAGAGACAACAACAAATATACTCCTCTCACTAAAACTCCAAGGGAGATATTTGCAATAGAAGGCGCGAACTTCCCAAGACCACCACCAATTAAAACGGCAGAAGAAAAACGCCAAGGTAGTGGATACTGCGAGTACCACGGCCAAAAGGGCCATACAACTAACGAGTGCGTCCAACTGAAACAACTAATCGAAAAATTAGTGAGAGAAGGAAGGATGGACCACCTCGTAAAAAACATTAAGGAAGGAAAAGAGAGACAGAGAAATGGAGGCAAGAAAGAACCCCCAAAGGAAAAGGCTGATACTATATACATGATACAATCATGGCAGCGCAAAATAAAGCAAAAAGTCAGCCAAAGATTCTCTCCAGAAAAGGAGATATCCTTCCCTACAATCGCTGCGGACAACGCAGTCGTGGAACCTCTGACCATTGAAATACATGCAGGAGGACACGACATCCACCGCATGTATATTGATGGAGGAGCATCCGCAGACATCATGTATGATCACTGCTTCAAAAGGCTGCGACCTGAAATCCAAAGTCAGTTGATACCAGCTACAATGTCACTAACAGGATTTACAGGAGAAAAGATCTGGCCCATGGGGCAGTTACGCTTATTGGTGGTCGTAGGAGATGAGCAACACTCAACTGCGGCATGGATAAATTTTATGGTAATCAAGTCTCCCTCACCATACAATGGCATAATTGGAAGACCAGGAATATCATCCATGCGCGCAGTACCATCCACAGCACACGGAATGCTTAAATTCCCAGTTGAAGGAGGAGTGGTTACTCTCTATAACACAACGGTACCACCAAGAGAATGTATCGCAGTGACAACTGAAGCAGAGACTATTCCAGAACAGCGCACGGAAAAATCGTCAAATTTAAAGGTCGCTATTCATCCAGACTATCCGGAACAACAAGTTTCGATTGGAGGATCTTTATCTGACAAAGGTAAAGCAGCCGTATGCGCACTCTTGCAAAAGAACCTAGACATCTTTGCATGGGAACCAAAGCATATGACAGGAGTGCCTCGTTCTATCACAGAACACAAACTACAAATCCGACAAGGATACCCTCCAATACGACAAAAGAAGCGCGGTCAGGCTCCAGATCGTGCAAAAGCTATTTTGGAAGAAGTACACAAGTTAGTAGATGCGGGCATCATGCGCGAAGTGTACTACCACGACTGGCTCTCTAACCCAGTCATGGTAAAGAAGAGCGATGGTAGCTGGAGAATGTGCGTGGACTTCACGGACCTCAATAAAGCATGCCCGCAAGACTGCTATCCATTGCCAGAAATTGATTGGAAGGTTGAATCCTTATGTGGATACCCCTTCAAGTGCTTCCTAGACGCATATAAAGGGTACCACCAAATCCAAATGGCAGTGGAGGATGAAGAAAAAACAGCTTTCCACACCAGTCAAGGGGTATACTGCTACACAAAAATGCCTTTTGGCTTAAAGAACGCAGGCGCGACATACCAACGGCTGGTGGACACAGCTTTCGAAAAACAAGTAGGCCGCAACTTGGAAGTCTACGTGGACGACCTTGTTATAAAAAGCCATACAGAGGATGAGTTAGTGCGCGACATCGAGGAAACATTCCGAACGTTGGGGCGGATAAACATGAAACTGAATCCAAAAAAGTGCACCTTTGGCGCAACTGAAGGCATGTTCCTCGGATACTTAATAGAACCCGATGGAATCAAACCATGCCCAGAGAAGACAAAGGCTGTTATTGATCTCCCCTCCCCGCGCACACTCAAAGAAGTCCAATCACTGAATGGAAAGCTGGCAGGGCTGAATCGCTTCTTATCTAAGTCAGCGGACAAGTCCCTTCCTCTCTTTAAAACACTCACGAAGTGTACAAAAAAGGGAGACTTTCGTTGGACCAATGAAGCGGAGGAAGCTTTCCAACAACTCAAACATCATCTGGCATCTCTTCCCAAACTAGTCGCACCGCGACAAGGGGAAGAACTAATCATGTACTTATCAGCAACCCACGGAGCAGTTAGCGCAGTACTATTGACAGATAGAGACTCCGTCCAGACACCCATATACTTCGTAAGCAAAGCCTTAAAGAAAACAGAGGTTAACTACAGCGCCATGGAAAAACTGGTCTTGGCTTTAGTGTTCGCCGCCAAAAGACTGCGCAGATACTTCCAAGCGCATCCAATTGCGGTAATCACTGATCAGCCAATTAAACAAGTTATCTCTAAACCAGATGCATCGGGACGCTTACAAAAATGGAGTGTAATGCTCAGTGAGTACAACATCTCATACAGGCCGCACACTGCTATCAAAGGGCAAGTTTTAGCTGATTTTATCGTGGAGAAGCCAGAGGGCGACAGCCCAACATCTGCAGCAAAAACGGATCTACAGGAACCATGGACACTGTTCACCGATGGATCCTCATGCGCAGATGGATCAGGCGCAGGACTCATTCTTACAAACACAGAAGGTATGGAATTCACCTATGCGCTACGCTTCGAGTTCACAGCCACAAACAATGAGGCAGAATATGAAGCCCTACTGGCCGGACTACGCATCGCAATTCAAATGGGTGTACGCAACCTAGAGGCAAACGTAGATGCTCGGCTAGTCGCTAACCACGTGTTAGGAGAATACGAGGCCAAGGATGACCATATGATCCAATACCTGGAAAAGACAAAGTCTCTGATCAAAAACTTCGATAGGTTCACAATAAAACAAGTACCTAGAGGGGAAAACAGAAAGGCGGACGCACTCAGCAAGATCGCATCTACAAGCTTCGCACACCTTTCAAAACAGGTATTGGTGGAAACCTTAAAGAACAAGTCAATCCTTGATATGGAGATATCAACGGTGATAGAAGAACAAGATCCTACGTGGATGACACCTATCATCGAATTTATCAGCAAGGGAACCCTACCCCAAGATAATAAAGACGCTCGAAGAATACGGCGCACGGCGCAACGATTCGAATTCCGCGACAACGTACTCTATCGGCGATCTTTCTTACAACCATGGCTCAGATGTGTTGGACCCCTTCAAGCAGACTATGTACTCCGCGAACTTCACGCTGGATCATGTAGTATGCACTCAGGACCGCGATCCGTGGTGGCAAGCGCTTTAAGGGCAGGATACTATTGGCCAACAATGCACCGCGACGCACGCGACCTAATAAGAAAGTGCAGCAACTGCCAAGTACATAGACCTATTCCGCGCCGACCACAGCACGAGCTAACACCAATTACCTCACCATGGCCATTTTACAAATGGGGTATCGACATCGCAGGACCTTTTCCCGTCGCAACGGGAGGAGTAAAATTCCTCATCGTAGCCATAGATTATTTTACAAAGTGGATTGAAGCAAAAGCTGTGGTGAACATTACGGGAAACCAAGTAAAACGATTTGTCTGGGACAATATTGTCTGTCGCTTCGGCCTACCAGGCGAGATCGTATCAGACAACGGAAAACAATTCTGTGATAACCCATTCAAAGATTGGTGCACACAATTAAACATCACACAACACTTTGCTTCAGTCAAACACCCACAAACCAATGGCCTGGTTGAGCGCGCTAATCGCAGTCTAGGCGAAGGCATAAAAGCGCGCCTTGACAGACATAAAGGAAGATGGGTAGATGAACTCTCGCATGTCTTGTGGGCGCATCGCACAACAATCAAAACCAGTACTGGCGACACGCCATTTTCCTTAGTCTATGGAACAGAAGCCGTCATACCAGCTGAGATAGGAATGCCTACTATACGCACAGCAGAAGTCAACGTCATGACAAATGACGAGGAACGGCGCATAGACTTAGATATACTGGAGGAGAGACGCGAACGCGCAGCCATACGAGAAGCAAAGGCCAAGGCAAAAATGAAGAAGTATTATGATGCAAAAGTCAAGAACACTTCATTTCGACCAGGGGACTTTGTTTATCGCGCCAATGACGCAAGCCACGCAGAAGACACAGGCAAACTTGGACCCAAATGGGAAGGACCCTACGAGGTCACAGACGCGCTCGGCAACGGCGCATACAGGTTGCGCGATATGAAAGGTCAAGACCTGGCGCGCACTTGGAACATCTGCAATCTCAAAAAATGTTACTTCTAGGCTACGGCCCTCACACAAACACACAAACACCCTACGAGGTGCCCAATAAGTGTTTGTCTTTCTTTTATTTCTTAGGAATTTTATTTTCTATCTTTTCAATAAACTTGCAAGTATTAATAAAATGTTATGGTTTCTAGCTAACTCCATAGCGCACTTTTACTTTATTGCATATATGTCAATATTGTATATCTTATATTTTTTGCCTACATGGCGTGCATGCACCACTTAAAGACCCACGAAGGCATAGAGGATGAGTTAACCTACTAATTTACTCGTTGAATAAGAGGGTTGCAAACCCATCAACATTGGATCACGTATCCTTGCTAAGCGCCTTACTCTTGAGACGTCAAAGTAAGTTTCACATGCGCACCCCACGACGGATGCGCATATACCAAGTACACTGTACGAGCTTAGCAATATAACGAGCCAAGACACTTGGTCAAAAATAAAACTTAGCAAACAATGCAAAGTATACTTAAGTTACGCACTTAAAAGACTTAGTCAAAAATAAAACTTAGCAAACAATGCAAAGTATACTTAAGTTACGCACTTAAAAGACTTAGTCAAAAATAAAACTTAGCAAACAATGCAAGTATATTTAAGTCACGCACTTAAAAGACTTAGTAAAATAATCAAACTTAGCAAACAATGCAAATGTATTTAAGTTACGAGCTTATAACAAAATGTATTTTATTCCATATTTATTAAATTACAAGGACAAAATACATAAGCTCACAAACAACCTATATGCTATGGCGGTGATCATGGCTCTCTTCTGGAGCGGCGGAACTCCCCTCCTTCAACTTACTCAAGATTATGGCATCCTGCATCGATACGGTTGGAACACTTACAGCCACGCCATCTGATCTAGGAAGGTGTGCAGCGCCAATACCGCACATCACGGCCTTGCCCTTGATACCCTTCTTCACAGCAGCCCTCTGCGCATGTTGCTCCAGCACCTCCTTCAAGGGGACTTCCTTCTCCAGAGCAAAAGGCTTGAGGATATCACGAGGCCGCGCAAAAACCGGGACTTGAAGCTGCGATACATCAGGTTTTAGATAATAGTCTAACTCCTCTTCCGCATTCTTCTCAAGATGGCGCTGCAAAGTTAAACCGGCCATCAGCACAGCTATAGGGTCATCTTGGTCGCGCTCCAATTTCCCTATATGCGGCAGCTCAAGAACCTTCAGCCCCGCCATCGCCTCCACCAGCTCATCGTACGCCGTTGAGCTATAACCAGGAATCTCCGCCAAGTCCTTCTCCAACAGCTTGGCCTCACGGAGCTCCTCCATCGCCTGCGAACGGCCACGCGCCATCGCGCAGTGGACAACCTTCCCAAAGGCCTCCACCACCTCCGCAGACTCTAAAGTACTTAGAGCTACCAGACGAAGCCCATGGCTGATCAACCACCTGCATTCACAAAGTGGTAACAAGATAAGATAAAATGGAGTAAAGAAAACAATTCTAAAAGATAAGGGTGTAAGAATACCTGCGCTCAGCAATCACAGACATGAGATGAGGATACAGCTCCTCGTCGTACTCAATGCTAAGGGCGCGCAGCTTCTCCTCATGCGCCACAAGCGTCTTCTCCATGTTCTCCTTGAATTCTTGAAGCCTAGCATAATGCTCAGATCTTTTCTCCTCAAGGAACGACACAGACCACGATGCCCTGGCCTTCATCTGCTCGAGACACGACCTCGCATGTAGCAGATCAGCCAAGATGCTCATCTTGTCCTGAGCCATCTTCTCCCCACACACCCTTGACTCCCCAAGCTCAGCCTGCACGCCCGCCAATTGCGCGCGCAGCTCCTCCAACTCCTCTTCCTTCTGGGCCAGAGCACGACTCTCCCCAACGCGCTTTCCCTTCAGCTGCGCCACCAGCTTAGCCTGACGGGCAGTAGTCGCAGCTAACTCATCAAGAAGTTGCTGCGCCTCACCACCATCTGCTGCCAAGGTATCCTCTCCCTTGTTTTCATTCTGCGGAGAGGATACTTCATCATCCTTCGCGTCGTCATCCCTACGGAACAAAGACAGTCAACAAAAAATTACAACAAGTAATTACACAAAAAAAAAAAAAAAAAAAAAAAAAAAAAAAAAAGAGAGAAGAAGTGCACACTTACAGAAACGGAGAAGCATCAGCCTTCAACCGTGCGCCGGAGGTCGAAGTTTCTTCCGCGTTCGACTCTGCGTCTTTGATGACGTGTCGACGCCTCTTGCTGGTGCCACTGGTTCCAGCACCTCCCTTGCGCTTTAAGTTCTGCGCAACCTCTTCCCTCAGCACCTCTTCAGGTTTCAGGATCCGAATACTATCAGATGACCCTGAGCGCGCCTCCTCGCGCGCCACCTCCACTTCAGGCACCACAGTGGGCGCCACCACTACCTCTGGCGCCATACTCTGGACGGGCGTCACCACAAGTGGTGGCGTGTCCTCGGGGACTGTCGCGGGCAAAACAGTCAAACGCCCCGCGGTCGCTTCCAGCAAAGGCAGCTCCCCTTCTCTCAGAGGACGCACCCCTATGGTCACCTGCTTTGGCTTATCAAGCTTCACCACTGCGAATAAGTCCATCTCTGCACATATAAAAATGAAGCAAGAAAACAACGAAAGATTAGTTGGTAAATGCGCGAGGAAAAAGGATGAAAAACTTACAAACAATTACAAAGGATGAACACCCACCCCGGCCATCCTCACTCAGGAAAGTGGGAACCTCATCCGCTGCGCCAAAATACGCGCGACTCAATCCTACATGCACCAAAAACTCCTCCGGATAGGGGTTAATGGCCAATCGATTGGCATTTAACGTCTGCGCGTCAGCAATACTATAGGAACCGGGTGCGGGATGCCCATCCCTTGGTAAAGACGCCTGAGTATAAAACTCAAAATTGGAAGGAAAGACCACGTCGTCTACCCAAAAGAAAAATTCTCTCCAATTCTTGAGGGCGTCAACCTTCTCCGTATAACATTGAAACGCCCGCGGGCGCTTCGCAAAGGAGACCTAACCGTTTGACCACGTTGAGTGGTAAAAGGAGCGGAATAAGTCCACAGTGGGTTCTATCGCCAACAAACGGCAGTTTATTTCAAAATTCGACACTTTCGCCGCACCTATACAGTGCAGCTGAGAGATGTGGAGGCGATAGTGATTGAGCAAATCGCTCAGAAATATAGATATAGGTACGCGGTAATTAGCATACTCGAAAAATTTCGTGTATAAACCTATCTTCCCTTCGGGGAAGTCGGCTATACACGCATCGACATCTGGCGCCTCTGGATGCACATCCAAAGGCACAAAATGGTCGGAGGAAAAGCGCATCACGTCCTCAACAGACAACGCAGAGCGAAACTCCTCTAATTGAGCGACCATGTTCATCTTAAAACTAAGTGGACGCACACAAAGGTTACCTACAGAAGTTCAAAGGTTTTTTAGCAAAAACGCTCTCAAAATGAAGAAGATGAATAGTGGTTGTGTGTGTATTTTACTGTGTGGTGAAAATAAAGGGGGGCGGCACTCTTATATAGGGTGGTAAAAACCCTAATTCACGCCCACGTGGATCCCACTCACAGTAAACGTGTGGCTAGAAGATCAAAAGGTACAACACTTTTTCCCGAATCCCAAGTGATACGTGGACACCACCCCCAATTACCGAGGTAACTATTTTGAACCTGTTAGGTGCATTGCACCTCCAAAAAGGCGGTAACAATTTGTTCGTTATCCCGCCACGCTTACCGCTGCTTACATTAAGTCTAGTACCCGCGGCTACGTGCCGCGCATACTAGACTGGGGGGACATGATGACGTATAGCCTATATTTGGGCCGCAAGCCCAAATGATAGACATTACTTACACCTAAGCCCATCACGAATGGGCTACCATGACAAATGGTATGGGCCGTGGTATCAACGCTTGGGCTCACGAAGCCCAAAGGCCCAATCTAACTCACCGGATATCCGATAAGGATCATCTATTCAAGGAATAGATATCCTTACCTCGGATAAGCACCATGCGTGCGAAGAGTAAGGAGCAAGAAACACGGTTTCTTAGCCCCTATATATAGAATCACACGATTCTCATTCAAGGTACGATTCACTGAATCCCTAAACTCTTAAACCAAAACCCAAATTCGATTACTTACTCTCACGCCGGAGTCTAATCGGGGGAGACAATCCCTCGATAAGCCTAACGGTGTTGTTTATTTTCTTAGTACGCAGGTAACAAAGTGCTAAGGAACGAATTGATATAAGAGCAAAGCCCAACAATCAGGTACGCCCAACTTTTGTATCAACAATGACTTCTGAATTATGTCGGCCCGAACGGTAGTAAACGATATACAAAACATACATGTTTCATGAATCATTACTTTCAAAGACTTACAATATACATCATACCACATCATGGACTAAATGCAAGATATATATATATATATATATAGGCACTCCGTTATATTCTTTACTCCAATCCTAAGTTACAACAATTATTCTAGGTTGCTCGTAGAAGTTCTTACGACATATCCATCATTCTCATTATACATCATCCAACTCAAGGTGAGTTCATAGCCCCACTTTCGATTACTTAATTGTTTTACAAACCCTTGGGGGGAATACATGCTATTTATAACCGAGCACAATGTTTTTAAATTGTATGCTTACCTGATTGTTTTATTATCACTAAGTACCATCCTTGCTAAACCGATATCCTTTATTATGAACCATTTAGTCACTAGCAATAGTGAGCGCGAATATTATTAATAGGCCTATTGGGATTGACGAATCCCATTTGTATTGACTAAGTTCAAACAAATGCAATAATATTTGAGATTTAGGTATGTTAGCAAAGTACCTACCGGGATAAATCTGCCGATCGATATTGGTACACGTTAACGTTATGGTGTCATAAGCTTAGTGTATAATACATTTTATGGGCGTATAACAACATAGCCTACCTATTTTGCTTTCCAAACATTGGTGTGAGCCTATAACTCACACTACCAACATATTGTGTTCAAACGATTTAACAAACTCTATGAATATCACTCAACCTTTGTGTTGACCTCTCAAGCATGTATTTCAGGTTCATGACGATCAAGGATGGCACGGAATGGCACGGATACTCAAGAGGGCTATAAATTTTATTATCATTCAAAACTCATTTATTATACATTGTAAACATGGAACCAATTGGGACCTCATTTTGTAATCTCTGATATTTATATAATTTGAATGATACATCTTTTAAAACGACTCAATTGGAGTTCGTTTTCTATTATTGTGACTATTGTGCCGTCGAGTAACACCCAGTTTGAATTCCGCTGCATCCATGAATTGGGGGTGTTACATACAGCACTTTTACGTAGTTACCCTCCCACTCTTTAACCTCTATTCCTACGTAACTTGTTGTTAGGGTATAACAATAATTTTCTCTAATTCAGACTCTTTATTCGGCACACAAAACAAACAACCATTTATTCATCTACAAACATATATCCACATACTCAATTTAATTTTACAAGACTTAATAAAAAAAACTAAACAAATAGGCCTAGCCTTTATGTTCAACTTTAGCTTGAGTAACTTATAAATGAGTATGCGTTTGTAAGTTTAGTGTGTGTGTTTCTAATATAGATTTAAATGAATTAGAGTATAACTAAATCGTGAGAATGTTGATGATGAGTAAGTGAAAAGAGCGGGGATAATATATCGTTGGGTGACATACTCGAGTTGGTAACGTTATAAGTGGCAACATGAATGAGTCAGGCTGGGTAGCGGGTCAAAGCTGGTTTTGGGTGTAGAAAGGTCACTTGGTTGCACAAGTCTAAACATGTACTAGCCCGACATGTTTTCGGGTTGGCTTGACCCCTAATTGGCATGGTTATGACCTTTCTCACTCGAGGAGCGCATCCAATTCTAAAGTCATTTCCTAAACCACTTAGTAAAAAAAAAAAAAAAAAAAAAAAAAAAAAATGAAAAAGTGAATAAAAATGTAAATTTTTTCATTAATCTATTAGATTCTCCCTGAATCTATTAAACCTTTAATGTTAAATCTTAGAGGTTGATATAAGATGGTAGAAATTTTACATAGTCAAATTGAAAGTATCATCCACTACCTTTTACTATTCAGTTTACTAAAAAATTCATGTAGCTAATTTAAAAGTATAAAATACATATCGACCGTATAACTAAATTTAAAAAGGTAAAAAGTTATCGAAATATATAAAATGGTGCTACATTCATAAAAAATTTACATAAGATTTTTTTCATATGTCATGCATTCATTAAAGATTCCAAAATTAGAGATAAAATTAGTTAAGCTAAATTTTATTGGTCACAAGTTATTTTATGGAAAAAAATAATAAATTTAAATAAAATCATAATTATTTTTTTTATGAATGTAGCATTTTCACAAACAAAACGTGCATAGGTCGACATAGCTCCATTTATACGTTCTTTTGAGCTAGAAGTCTAGAACCAATGAAGTAACATCACAATAGTAATGAGCTGGTCAACGGGACCAAACACACTCCCAGTCACCTTTTTCACCCCACTCCCTCTCAAGCACACATATTTCACCATCACCTAATTATTACTATTACTACTACCATTAATTAATTAACTAACTAATTAATCATTCTCTATATAAATACATCTTCAACAAAACATTCCCTCACTTTACACACACACACTTAAAAAACACCATGAACCGTGTGTTCTCATTTTCCTTCTTCTTCATCACTTTCGCATCCATTTTTCACTCAAACTTCGCAACCAAGCTCGATAAACAAGAACGTAAGTCTTATTTTTACCGTTGAGTTAAAATTTGAGTTAGTTTAGTTACTGTGTGTGTTTGTTTGTTTGTTATACAACAGTGAAGGTGTTGAAGGAAATTGGCGGGAAACTAGGGTTAGATATGAAGAAGAAATGGAATCTGGATGATAATGATCCGTGTGATTATGAAGGAAGCTGGGGCAAGGTTGATTATAAGAAAGGCTATAATGTTTCTGTTGAATGTGATTGTATTTCCAGTAATGCCACGTGTCACGTTGTTAGTATGTAAGTTTTTTTTTTTTTTTTTTTTTTTTTTTTTTTTTTTTTTTTTAGGGGGTGTTTGGATTAGTTTGTGGTTAGTTTTGTTGATTTGGTGAAATTTGTTTAAGCTTATGTGTGCGCTTATGAGCTTATTTAATTTCGGTTTATATTTCGTAATTTTAAAATTTTCGATGAGACTTTGAGCCTTATATAAGTTTGTTATTATGGTATATAAACTTGTAAAGTCTCGTAATAAGCCGAAAATTTTGAAATTATAAAATATAAGCCGAAATTGAATAAGCTTGTAAGCGTAAAGATAAGCTTAAACAAGCGCCCCCTAACTTATAAATGCTATAAGTTTGGATAAGTTATGATAAACTCGTATTTTCGTCTTACGAGTTTATTATCTTATAAAAGTTATAAGCTCGGCTAGGTTTTGATTACTGGTAGAGACAGGAGGCTTGGTGGTTATTGTTGTAATTTGATCTCCTAACGGACCTTTTTAAAAGGGCAATTATGAAAGTAGTTTGTCCCTCAGTGATCACTTTTAGGCTCCGCCTCTAGTTTTGATACTTATAAAACAAGGATATATAAAGTACGCAAGTTACCTACTTTTTAAAAAAAAAAAAAAGTAGAGACAGAGACTGAATTATATCAGGGGCTTACTGCAGGAACTGAACTGTACATTTTATAAACTTTTTTCAAAAAGAATGTAGGCAATTGCCTACATATAAAAAAAACATTTAAATGTAGGCATCATTTCCCCACTAAAAAAAAAAAAAAGGTAAGTCGAATACCGTATTTCACGATGTATGTGCGAGGTTAAGACGCAGGCAGCCTTATCTCTATAAGAGGTAGAGAGGCGCTTTTGGTTCTACCAAAGTAGAAAATGACCTCCGACCTTGCAAGAGGTGTGGATTGAACCCATGACCTCTGTCTCCAGAGCAAAAGTGTTAACCACTTGGTCTAACCAAATGGAAAAAATAGCATATCAGCTTTTTCAGATATTTTAATTTTGATATTTTTATATTATTGTTTCTACATTAAAACATTTTTTTAGCACATGGGTTTAAAACTTAAAACAATTAAGTAATAATACTCCGTAGTGTATTAAGTAACAAATACAGTAGTTTTTTATTGTTTCTTAAAAAAAAAATTAATATACTCAATAGATCGGTGATCTTGGAGTATTTTTCAAAAAACATGTGATTTGGTAAGTGTATTGTTTATTCAAAAGATTGACTTTGAAGTGTAGTCAACGGCAGCTTGTTGACTGGCTTATCTGTAATGAGCTGTACTACCACCGCTTACTTGGCAGTTTTTTTTTTTTTTTTTTTACTAGTATTTGTTATTCGTCACCATTAAAAGGGAATACGACATTACTCTCTAGAAGAATAAAATATTGTGTCACTTTCACATTTATAAAAATTCAACTTTTTGTGCTAGACTCATGTTAAAAAATTCTTTTTTCTACTAATGGTTTTGATTTTTCATGATAATATATAATAAAAAAAAAAACTTGTTTATTGAATTAAGAGCATTAATATATCATAACATTTTTGTATGGAAATTTATGTCCATTCAATGCCAACATTCATATGTGAGAGTGATTATGGTTTGTGAGTTTTTTAGATTTTGTTTTTGTTAAGAAATTTATTACTATTATTGTTATAATAATTTAGTATTTAATCATCTAGAGTTACCATGTATATTTCAAGTAGCAAATAATAAATAAATATGATAGTTCCTAATCATTTTTTTTTTTCACTTGCAATAATAACCAACAAGCTCAGTCTATTGTAGTAGTGTCAGTATCTTCTTGATATCAAAATATTTGCCATCAAATTAACTTTTGTTGCAATGCAGACTTTTGAAAAGCCAGAACATCTCAGCTACTCTTCCAGCAGAGTTTTCCAAGCTTCGCTACCTTAA
>JARVZY010009770.1:0-21633 GCA_030686995.1 Artemisia argyi
ACCGTATCTGAATACCACCTGAGTGCACCACCATCCGCCATTGCCGTCTCTGCTGAATGTTTCTCTCGCCTCCACTCTGTCGCTCTAAGGTTGTTGCTTCCTCCAGTCTTATCTTTAATGAAACTAGGCTGTTGTAGGATGTAATATGCAAAAGCATACATAAACAATTTGTAATTTTTTAATGTTTATGAACAAAACATTTTTACAAGAATAAACAATGAATGATTATCTAGTTTCAATTCATTAGTGTTGTTTGAATAGGATGCTTTTTTTTTAACAAACAGAAGCATGTAATCAGCAGGTTGACTTTCGAAAGTCAAAATGCAATTGAAATAACAAAATTTGACTATTAAAGTCAACACATTTTTCTTTGATTGCCTTTGTCCCACCTAGAAATGTTGTTGATTGAACTTTGAAGTTCATTGTTACTTACTTTCTAGTTTGACAAATTTAATGAAACAGAACATAAACATTTGAATTCAAATTCGATAAAAAAGAACACAAAAATAAAGATTTCATTGAAAATAAAATAAACATTACATTAAACAATTAGCAATGAAACTTTTGACATTTTTCGGGATCAAATGACAAATGTAGGTTGTCATAATCCAAATACTCATCATCTGATGAGTCTTCTTCTTCCTGATCGGCCATGTTTTTGCTTTTTCTGTTTGCCAACATATTCTTCCAAGTGTATTTACACTTGGTTGGTTTTTCTTTTGCAGCTTTTTCTCTTTTTTCAAATTGTTTCAAATTTTTTTCCAGAAATTTAAACTTTTCTTTCATATACCAATCCACCGCTTCTTCAAATGTTCCCTCTTCCTCTATTTCTTCTTCTTCAGCTTCTTCTTTTTCAAGTATGAAAGCTTTTTCTTCAAACTCCTCTGTTTTTGATTGTTGCATTGCTCCTACCTTTTCTTGTTTCTCTTGCACATTAATTTTTGAGGTTGATGCCATTTTTGATATTGTATACCTTTAAGTTTTTTTGAATGATTTTGTTGCTTACAAATGTTCCAATTTATAACCATTGCTTTAGGCAACTGAACGGTTTCATTGGAAAAGACACACGTCTTAATACTTTTGCGTTGAACGTTGTATACTACTACATTTTGATAATGCCAATTGAACGTAGGTTATACAGACATTTATTACACGGTATTCCAAAACTTCACTTATCACTTATTTCTTATAACTTATTAAACTAACAACTATTTACTCAACAAAGAAACACACACCCTCATCCTAATTCGTCACGACAATAAACCATTATTTTCACGTTAAGTCATTCAATGGTAGCTTCTTGTTCAAAAAATAATGATTTTAGTAAGATGGTGGTTAACGATGCTATGGTTGACTATGTCTTGAGTAAATATGGCACTAAATGGTATGATGACGAGGAAATGGCTGAGGTGATTCTAGAAGACATGTGCCAAAGGGAGAACAATCGACGTGATGTTGCTAATGGTTAGTGTATACCTTTCTTTCTTTTTATCATTATTTTTAGTTTAATTGTATGTGTTTATTAATTGTCGACACTTCATATTTGTGCAACTGTTGAAGCACTTGGCAAGAGGGTATCAAAGCTTGAATCACTTGGTAAGAGGGTGTCAAAGCTTGAAGTAATGTATGGTAGTCTGAAGGAGGTCAAAGAGGAAAAATTGGCAATGGAGGCAAAGGCTATAGCAAAACTTGATGCTATTTTTGGAAGGGCCAAGGAGGCACAGGAACCACCCAAACAAAATGAGGTAATAGTTATTGATTCTGATTCTGACACCAGCCTTGAGTTTTATGAGGATACACTAAAAAAACCTTCAGCTTCTTTGGTGAACAAAAGACCTCCTAAAACATGGGCAAAGAAAATTCCAATAAGTTCTTTTTCTAAAAAAAAAGGTTCCCGTTCTAAAAATATTCCATCAAGTCTTGACTCAATTGATGATTCAAGTTCTTCTGATGAGAGTTATGATGCAAAAGGCCATGTTCAACTGAAGAAGAGACGTATGTCTAAGGTTTCAGCTCCAAGACCACCAAGAATAACGAATTGCGTTCTAGGCCTTCCAGCTGGTCAGAAAAGTTTGGGGACAAAATTTGTTATGTATTTTTAATTCTAGTTGTTGATGTTTTGAGACAATGTATTGTGTATCTTTAATTATAATGTCCTATATTTGCAATATTTGTCATTAGTATTGATAATTAGTAATGTCTTATATGATATATATGATCATTTGTAAATGTACAATGTTTGCATACTTTGTTGGGTCATATCAGAAATGTGGCCATGATAGTTAACAAAGAACATGTTCAAATACACTTGATTTCCACCTCATTTGAAGAACATGAGTTACTTAAATCAGTAGCATGTATAAAGTTTCATCTTTTGAACATTCTCAAGACCAACAAATGAAACCCATGTATAAAGTTTCATCGTTTGACTATTAAAGTCAAGATAAGCGAAAAAAATCCTAAACTACCCATGCCCAACTTGTACTTGTGAGTTAATTTTGTATAGTTATGCCAAGTGTCATGCAGTTATTGGGCAAGGGTATGCTTGGGCAACTTTTATAAGTTTTGGGCAACTCTGATCAATTTTAACATTTTTTTTGCATTGGGAACTGCGACTTAACTAAACACTGTTCCAATTTGGTTCCTACACTATTTTTTGGGCAACTTTTTAGTTTATTGCGTATTTAAGAATGCTTGATCTACTTCATTTCCAAAAATATTCTTCTACAACACTCTTCTTGGATACGCAACCACATTTCCAAATACATGGCGTCTATCATACCAATTTACGATCAAATCGCAAATGACATTGGTTGTAGACGTATTGATATGGTCCTCCATAGTATTTTTGTTAGGGAGAGAGACGCCAATAGGGGTGATGAGAAAGATTATGGGAGGATGATCGAGGAAATAGAGGTACGTGTTAAGCACAGGCATGCTATCTTACTGGAGCTTGAAACGTTTGGGAACTATGTTGTGCTGAAAGAACCCTTGGTCCGTCTTAAGGTATCGCAGCAGGAGGATTTGGAAGAAATTGAGTACTTGATTAAAAGGCGATAGGCAAGTCTTCGCCATGCTGGTGATAAGTCAAGGATCATGAAGAAGTTAATGCAGTTTAAATATTAACTTTCTTATTGTTTGGCCCAGTTGTGAACAACCATCTTTTTCAAGGTAAATCGTCTTTTGTGGTGGTATTTTGGTTATAAAAGTAATGGA
The DNA here is from genome assembly GCA_030686995.1 of Artemisia argyi. Lineage (NCBI taxonomy): Eukaryota > Viridiplantae > Streptophyta > Magnoliopsida > Asterales > Asteraceae > Artemisia > Artemisia argyi. Next base: position 3,217 of record JARVZY010009770.1, read on the forward strand.
AAGCAAGTTTGGTACTGGGTTATGATGTATTTTGTTTATGGTACGTGTTTAGGTAGTTTTGTTGATGTATGATGGTGTTTAGTCTGTAACAATTCACATTTTCAGGATAATTACTATTCCCGGAAAAATTTCACTATTCACTTTTACTATTCATTTTTCCCGAAATTTTCCCGAAAGTTGATTTTTATTTGATATTCTCGAGTGATAAATCATTTCCACGGCAAATTAAATGTTTGACATTCGTCAGATCATTTTCGTGAAAGTTATTAAGGAATTACACGTTTTAGGGTAAAACATCATTCAGAAATTCTACGCACAACGAAACTCGACCGCGTTAAGTGACCCCACATCAGAAAAATGTTTGATACACTTATGATTTATTTGAGAATTAATCATGACTGAGAAAAACATGACCAAAAATAAGCCTCGGCCGTGAAAAACTGGAATTTTCAGTTTTAAGCGTTTTTACTCAGCTGTAACCTTAGCCTATACCTACACCGCGTTTCTAAGACAATTTGAGTTTTCAACTTATTAGAAAAATTCAACATATTTTCCCTCCTCCTTTGACCAAAAATCATTCCTTGATTTTATAAGTCATTCCTTGATTTTTAGGCTTACGGTTTGATGTCTAAAAGACATTTAATACCAACCGACACTAGACTGAGCCCAGTCTAGACATTATAAGTCTTTTTAAATCATTTTTATCCTATTATAAAAGTAAAATTTTACTTTTCTCAATTTTACGCAATATTCTTACGTTTTACGTATTACGCGTTTTAGACCCGTGTTTCCAGTTTTAGCAGGGTTTTACCACCCCAATGGAACCTACCACTCATTTTATATTTTATTATGGAGTATAATGACATGTTTAACCATTCTTCCAAGTTTCGTATTTTTACGATACCCGGTTTTACGTTTCGTGGCTTAACCATTTACGGTTAGCATTTTACGGAGCCAAAACTAACACCATATCTTGGATAATATCACCAAAAAGCCAAACCTTCCTCCCCAAGCTTGTGAACCGCCATAGGGGGGGGGGGAGTCACACCCTTGTGTGTCTTAATCCTATTCTTAAGGCCTTAAGATTAGTACATGTGTTATACTTGGCCTCCAAGGGTTGACAAGTCAACATTTCTAACCTCCTCCAAGCCATATAAAACCCCCTCCTCCCTCCTTATGCCGTCCACCATAACCACACACCAACACCATCTCATTTTCTCATTCTCTTCAAGTTCCATCCAAGAAATCAAGTGCAATATCCATACATAAACCCTAGTTTAGTTTTGATTCATCAAAACTACTTCAAATCCTTAGAAACTTTGGTGATTTCTCTTGAGTTTGAATCCACTCAAGTCACCTCAATTTTCATCATCTCTCTTTCAAGATTACAAGAGTAGAAAGATTACATGAAGTGAAGTGGGTTGAAGCAAAAGTCTATCAAAGTCTTTTTCATTACTTGCTACTTACCTTTCTCATTTGAAAGCCAAAAGTTGTAAGCCAAACCCTAACATGCTTCTTGTTAAATAATCATGTTCATGTTATTTACATATTATTCATGCTATGTTATGTCTTGTATTCATGTCCATGATGTATAAAAGTGAGTAAAACAAGTTATTGTACATGATTGATAAGACAAGTTAATAAAACAAGTAAACTAGTGACTTTCTTGGTATAACCTGATAAAAATGGTAAAATTATAATATTGGATCATTACATATTACAGTAGAGGATTTAACAAGGAAACCATAGCAATTTGAACCACCTAAAACGAGTATACGAGTCAAAAGTTACGCCCATTTGAAGTTACCAAAGATTTGCGGCAAAACTGCCTAAACCATACTGTTTTGCATTCTGACTTTTTGAAAGTCACCCTTCTGGTCCGATTCATCAAAAAGTTAAAACACGAAAGTTGTCCGGAACGCCGTTTTCGTTCAGGAACAAAGAAGCTCGAGCCCTGAAAACGCCTTCCGAGTGATAATTTCTTCAAATTCTAAACAACCCATTTTTAGACCAAAGTCATTATATATAGGTTATGGTTTAAAAGGAACAAGAGGTCTTATGACCTATAATCAAGACCACAACCATGGCTAGAGCCAAGGTTGAGTCTCATGACCATGGAACAAGGACCAAAGGTCATGGCAAGGCCATGACTAAATGACCATACAAACTTACTTAGGCGAAAACATGGAACAAGAAATTGGCGATAACTTGAACAAGCAATTTGGATCTACTTCACTTAAAGGAACCATGAGATATTACAAAGAAAAATGGTCATACATGACTTATGAAACTTACCCTAATAACAATCTTCATGTAAGAATAAACTTTCCTAAGTTTATTCAAATATCGGACATGTAACTTTTCGGATCGAAACTTATATCTATATATTTTATCAACTACTACAATAGTAGGGAGCCTCATGTGAGGAGTTCATTATGTAAGCCGTCGAGATGAGTTGTGGATTTACGAATTAAAGTGTCCTGGCTCCTCGAACGTTTACTACATGACTTCTGAATTATGTCGGCCCGAACGGTAGTAAACGATATATAAACTATACATGTTTCATGAATCATTTCTTTTCAAAGACTTACACTATACATTATACCACATCATGGACTAAGTGCAAGACATATATTGGCATGTTTATGTTTCCTTAGACATTATTCCAAACCTAAGTTGCAACGATTATTCTAGGTTGCTCGTAGAAGTTCTTACGACATATCCATCATTCTCATTATACATCATCCAACTCAAGGTGAGTTCATAGCCCCACTTTCCATTACTTAATTGTTTTACAAACCCTTGGGGGAAATACATGCTATTTTAACCGAACACAATGCTTTCAAATTGTATGCTTGCCTGATTGATTTATTATCACTAAGTACCAGCCTTGCTAAACCGAGATCCCTTATTATGAACCATTTAATCACTAGCAATAGTGAGCGCAAATATTGTGAATAGGCCTATTGGGATTGACGAATCCCATTTGTATTGACTAAGTTCAAACAAATGCACTAATATTTGAGATTTAGGTATGTTAGCAAAGTACCTACCGGGATAAATCTGCCGATCGATATTGGTACACGTTAACGTTTTGGTGTCATAAGCTTAGTGTATAATACATTTTATGGGCGTATAATAACGTAGCCTACCTGTTTTGTTTTCAAACATTGGTGTGAGCCTATAACTCACACTACCAACATATTGTGTTCAAACATTAAACAAACTCTATGAATATCACTCAACCTTTGTGTTGACCTCTCAAGCATGTATTTCAGGTTCATGACGATCAAGGATGGCACGGAAGGACATGGATACTCAAGAGGGCTATAAATTTTATTATCATTCAAAACTCATTTAATGTGAATTGTAAACATGGAACCATTTGGGACCTCATTTTGTAATCTCTGATATTTATATAATTTGAATGATAAATCTTTTAAAACGACTCAATTAGAGTTCGTTTTCTATTATTGTGACTATTGTGCCGTCGAGTAACACCTAGTTTGAATTCCGCTGCATCATGAATTGGGGGTGTTACAGATTGGTACCAGAGCCATGGTTATAGAGAAACGGGTCTAACTGAGACCTAAACTATAACCACAATTACAAGCAAAAACATTTTATAGCCTTCCGCTCTCCGTGTCTTCCATCCTCCAGACGATTATGGACTTAGTAAGCATGTTATGCTAGACAAACATATTAGTATATTCATATATACCCATTTTGAGCATTTCCCCGTAGACATTTTTATGCTACACAAACATAATTGCATATTAATATATGTACCCTAAACATAATTGAGCATTTCCCCGTAAGCATTTTATACTACATGAACATATTAGTATATTGATATATAAACTCGGTTTATTTTCAAGCATTTATCTAAACAATGGACTAAACATATCTGTGTATGCCTATTCTAGGGCATTACGACACAACCAGATTCTCCCAATCATGTACCTACTCCAACATTTTATGTCCAAGACATTGTAACTGATTGCAATGGTCTTTCCTATTTTCCAAGACATTGTATTATACAATGGTCTTAATCATTTCTCAAATGTTTTGAGTCACACAATGGTTTAACCTACTTCCCAGACATTGTGAATTGCACAATGGTCTAACCTACTTCCGAGACATTGTGTTTTGCGTAATGGTCTCTAGAATCATTCCATCACATCATCAATATCATTTCATATGACATCAAAACCCATCACAATCTATCGATTTCTAAATAGAAATATGAGATTTTTAAAGGACAAACAAATCCATCACCTACAAAAGCTGAAGTTCAGCCCTACATTCATCGAAGTTTTCTTCTGAAACCTTCATTATTAAAAGTTCGTGATCTTGGCCAAGTATGTTCTATTTTAGAACTACTTAAAACTTCCTTTCTACACGTACCTACCTGTACTATCTTCTATGCAATGGAATATGAAAACATAGGTTACAAGTCTTGTATGGGCGGGACTTGCAACTGAAGGGTTTGACATCGCCTTTGTTTAGTGGACAGTTTCCCGAAAGCAACGGACATATCAAAAGTATACCTAATTTAGGTATTTGAAAATTTTATCGAACCTTGGCTAAATATAGACTAGTCACCTATATTTAACCTAGGGACAGTGGAATATAGTCTGACTAACTATATTCGACTTAAAATTTTCAAATACTGAGAATAGTTGTACTAGGGTTATGTTCCTACATGAACACGATAAACCACCAGAATACATTAAAACAATCTAGAGACACGATAGTGCCTTATCACTCAGCAAGATCTTAACACCTTATTTGTATGATCTAAATTCATTCTTGAAATTTTTTCATTTATGAGATAATCCGAACTACTATCTTGGGATAGTTGTCAATTATTCTCTTCATCCTGTAGAAGTACTATCCTGTTTAGGTCCTAAGGATACCGTTCCATCATAAACCGTTAAAATCTCTTAAGATTTTCAAAACAAACTCAACATCTATACCTAAGAGTATCAATGTTAAGCATACACTACACACTTCTGTTCACCAACATATCACATCATTATCTTCACAACCGTTACAACCACAAGCTCATTAACAGATCTTGATGCACTTTTAAAGCTCAAATCATCCTTAGTTACACCACAAGCACCCTCACCAGCTTTACAAGATTGAATATTCATCTTGTACTTTTGGAACACCAGTATCATCTCATAATACACTACCTTGTAACTCACCGGCTAATTGTGAATGTTGTGTTGGGAATTCTTAAGTAGGATGATTTGTAATTATTTGAATGGATTGGGATGCCTTTTCATTTAAATAAAGAAATTGTAAATCACCGAACCATAAGTTTATATTTCCGTATTTATATTGTTTGGGATGCCTCTCTATGTAAATAAAGAATTATAAACAAGTGGGCTTATTTGTATCCGAAATAACATAAGTATGAAGTCAATAAACACTAGGTACAACAACCGATTACCTACTAGGCTATGATTGCAATTACTATCTCAATTCCTATTAATATTCGACTGCTATATCAATTTCCTTTGATATTCGACTATTACCATACCTTTCCTACATAAAAGTAAGCCTCATCCTACACCATACACTGAAATGACAAATCAAATTACATCACCGGTAATCCCAGACTTTAGTCCTCATAAGTAACCACACATCTTTATCGACACCACTCCAACATGTAACACACACAGAACTTCGGGACAAATTTCCCCGTAAGGGGTAGAGACTGTAACAATTCACATTTTCAGGATAATTACTATTCCCGGAAAAATTTCACTATTCACTTTTACTATTCATTTTCCCAAAATTTTCCCGAAAGTTGATTTTTATTTGATATTCTCGAGTGATAAATCATTTCCACGGCAAATTAAATGTTTGACATTCGTCAGATCATTTTCGTGAAAGTTATTAAGGAATTACACGTTTTAGGGTAAAACGTCATTCAGAAATTCTACGCACAACGAAGCTCAACCGCGTTAAGTGACCCCACATCAAAAAAATGTTTGATACACTCATGATTTATTTGAGAATTAATCATGACTGAGAAAAACATGACCAAAAATAAGCCTCGGCCGTGAAAAACTGGAATTTTCAGTTTTAAGCGTTTTTACTCAGCCGTAACCTTAGCCTATACCTACACCGCGTTTCTAAGACAATTTGAGTTTTCAACTTATTAGAAAAAGTCAACATATTTTTCCCTCCTCCTTTGACCAAAAATCATTCATTGATTTTATAAGTCATTCCTTGATTTTTAGGCTTACGGTTTGATGTCTAAAAGACATTTAATACCAACCGACACTAGACTGAGCCCAGTCTAGACATTATAAGTCTTTTTAAATCATTCTTATCCTATTATAAAAGTAACATTTTACTTTTCTCAATTTTACGCAATATTCGTACGTTTTACGTATTACGCGTTTTAGACCCGTGTTTCCAGTTTTAGCAGGGTTTTACCACCCCAATGGAACCTACCACTCATTTTATATTTTATTATGGAGTATAATGACATGTTTAACCATTCTTCCAAGTTTCGTATTTTTACGATACCCGGTTTTACGTTTCGTGGCTTAACCATTTACGGTTAGCATTTTACGGAGCCAAAACTAACACCATATCTTGGATAATATCACCAAAAAGCCAAACCTTCCTCCCCAAGCTTGTGAACCGCCATAGGGGGTGGGGGGGAGTCACACCCTTGTGTGTCTTAATCCTATGCTTAAGGCCTTAAGATTAGTACATGTGTTATACTTGGCCTCCAAGGGTTGACAAGTCAACATTTCTAACCTCCTCCAAGCCATATAAAACCCCCTCCTCCCTCCTTATGCCGTCCACCATAACCACACACCAACACCATCTCATTTTCTCATTCTCTTCAAGTTCCATCCAAGAAATCAAGTGCAATATCCATACATAAACCCTAGTTTAGTTTTGATTCATCAAAACTACTTCAAATCCTTAGAAACTTTGGTGATTTCTCTTGAGTTTGAATCCACTCAAGTCACCTCAATTTTCATCATCTCTCTTTCAAGATTACAAGAGTAGAAAGATTGCATGAAGTGAAGTGGGTTGAAGCAAAAGTCTATCAAAGTCCTTTTCATTACTTGCTACTTACCTTTCTCATTTGAAAGCCAAAAGTTGTAAGCCAAACCCTAACATGCTTCTTGTTAAATAATCATGTTCATGTTATTTACATATTATTCATGCTATGTTATGTCTTGTATTCATGTCCATGATGTATAAAAGTGAGTAAAACAAGTTATTGTACATGATTGATAAGACAAGTTAATAAAACAAGTAAACTAGTGACTTTCTTGGTATAACCTGATAAAAATGGTAAAATTATGATATTGGATCATTACATATTACAGTAGAGGATTTAATAAGGAAACCATAGCAATTTGAACCACCTAAAACGAGTATACGAGTCAAAAGTTACGCCCATTTGAAGTTACCAAAGATTTGCGGCAAAACTGCCTAAACCATACTGTTTTGCATTCTGACTTTTTGAAAGTCACCCTTCTGGTCCGATTCATCAAAAAGTTAAAACACGAAAGTTTTCCGGAACGCCGTTTTCGTTCAGGAACAAAGAAGCTCGAGCCCTGAAAACGCTTTCCGAGTGATAATTTCTTCAAATTCTAAACAACCCATTTTTAGACCAAAGTCATTATATATAGGTTATGGTTTAAAAGGAACAAGAGGTCTTATGACCTATAATCAAGACCACAACCATGGCTAGAGCCAAGGTTGAGTCTCATGACCATGGAACAAGGACCAAAGGTCATGGCAAGGCCATGACTAAATGACCATACAAACTTACTTAGGCGAAAACATGGAACAAGAAATTGGCGATAACTTGAACAAGCAATTTGAATCTACATCACTTAAAGGAACCATGAGATATTACAAAGAAAAATGGTCATACAAGACTTATGAAACTTACCCTAATAACAATCTTTATGTAAGAATAAACTTTCCTAAGTTTATTCAAATATCGGACATGTAACTTTTCGGATCGAAACTTATATCTATATATTTTATCAACTACTACAATAGTAGGGAGCCTCATGTGAGGAGTTCATTATGTAAGCCGTCAAGATGAGTTGTGGATTTACGAATTAAAGTGTCCTGGCTCCTCGAACGTTTACTACATGACTTCTGAATTATGTCGGCCCGAACGGTAGTAAACGATATATAAACTATACATGTTTCATGAATCATTTCTTTTCAAAGACTTACACTATACATTATACCACATCATGGACTAAGTGCAAGACATATATTGGCATGTTTATGTTTCCTTAGACATTATTCCAAACCTAAGTTGCAACGATTATTCTAGGTTGCTCGTAGAAGTTCTTACGACATATCCATCATTCTCATTATACATCATCCAACTCAAGGTGAGTTCATAGCACCACTTTCCATTACTTAATTGTTTTACAAACCCTTGGGGGAAATACATGATATTTTAACCGAACACAATGCTTTCAAATTGTATGCTTGCCTGATTGATTTATTATCACTAAGTACCAGCCTTGCTAAACCGAGATCCCTTATTATGAACCATTTAATCACTAGCAATAGTGAGCGCAAATATTGTGAATAGGCCTATTGGGATTGACGAATCCCATTTGTATTGACTAAGTTCAAACAAATGCACTAATATTTGAGATTTAGGTATGTTAGCAAAGTACCTACCGGGATAAATCTGCCGATCGATATTGGTACACGTTAATGTTTTGGTGTCATAAGCTTAGTGTATAATACATTTTATGGGCGTATAATAACGTAGCCTACCTGTTTTGTTTTCCAAACATTGGTGTGAGCCTATAACTCACACTACCAACATATTGTGTTCAAACATTAAACAAACTCTATGAATATCACTCAACCTTTGTGTTGACCTCTCAAGCATGTATTTCAGGTTCATGACGATCAAGGATGGCACGGAAGGACATGGATACTCAAGAGGGCTATAAATTTTATTATCATTCAAAACTCATTTAATGTGAATTGTAAACATGGAACCATTTGGGACCTCATTTTGTTATCTCTGATATTTATATAATTTGAATGATAAATCTTTTAAAACGACTCAATTAGAGTTCGTTTTCTATTATTGTGACTATTGTGCCGTCGAGTAACACCCAGTTTGAATTCCGCTGCATCATGAATTGGGGGTGTTACATAGTCCTTCTATCAGGTCTGAAATGGATGTATTTTCACAACGGTATTAATGCATAATTAGTTATTATGTTATTTCTTTAAATGTTTTTGTTGTTTAATTTTTACCAGTAATACTTGAGGTGTGATCCAAATAACAAGGTCCATTAATATGTGTATTAGGCTGTTTTAACCCAAAAACAGAGTTGTTCATGTACTATGCAACAAAGAGTTTACTTTTATTGTCAAATGTTGTTTTAACGAGGACTTACACAAGTAAGCTGCTATACGCATCTCTTAAAACATCTGTAACTAACTATATACAATCTATCTGGATCATAAAATCTTTAAGCATTGTGTGTGATTGTGCTGATAATGTTTATAGTTCATATGGGTTTGACAACCACTATGATTTGTTAACAAAATCTGGTTTTGTGTCACACATAAATACCTCAACAAATTAAACAAGAATGTTACATTAAAACATAAATACCATTCATTATTTAACTGGGTAATTGCAGAGCAGTTCCATTAAACCTTCAAACAACATCAAAATAAAAGACCACCAAACCAAACCAAAGTACCTACACGACTGACAAACACAAAAGAACCTAAACAACAATTAACCTTTAGTCCTAATCATACTTATTCAAGGTGGCAATGGCATGCTCCTTCTTGGATATAAGAGCACGAACTTCTTTCAGAATGGCCGCAAAGGACTCGAGCAAACGGACCTCCATCACTTGAGCCTCACGAAGGGATTCATAGGTATCATCAGCAGCTTCTTCATCGAAGTTAAGGTCAAAAACCTCATTCATTATCGCTGAACGCTTGTCAATGCTGATACGGAGCTCATCGCGTCGCTCACCAAGCCACATGAGCATCGTTTCATTCATCGGAATTTCTTGAGAGAACAGGAAGTTTATACATTTATGTAGTTCATCTGAACCACTCATCTCTTGAAGTTCTTTCAGATTAGGTTTTTCAGCCATTTTTTTGATGATTCTCTGGTTATGGTAAAACAAGCTAGGTTTTGTGTTGTGTATAACACCTATTAGAAAGGCATGAAACCATAGAATGAGCAACTCCAATTATATAAAATACAAAAAATTACTAGTAGTAAACAAGTGGTAAACGTAATCATTGCAGAAATTAAACCCGCAATAAATTGTTACATAGTGGTTGTCTTCCCAGGCAGACTTTTTTGGTCTAATTCATGTCAATCAAATCAATATTTACTATTTATAATTAATGTGAACCTGAACCCAATCACTATTATGTTACATTTGTATTTCATAACTTGCAAAACAAATTTTTATAACAATGTGAACCTTACAAAAATTATAAACACTAGTATGTTACATTTGTATTTCTTGGTATTTTCTTTTGTTAATGTTGGTTTACTTTTATGGGTTTCATTATGTATAGTTCAATTGAATGATGGTTTACTTGTAGATTTAATCTAGTGTTAAGTAACTTTGAGTTTTGTAGTTTGACTTTTAATTTTACCACTTACTGACAAAATCCCACAGTATTGTTGGGCAACTTGTACTTCTGACCACATTGTGTATACTTATGACAAGTGTCAGGTACAAATTGGCAAAATTTTGATTGGGCAACTTTTATAAACTATGGGCAACTTTTTCAATGTTTATGCAACTTGGCCCAATAGAAACATAAACCCAAAGACCTCTACTTTTCATCAATGAAATTATATGCTTCTTTTTAGATGCTTTATGTTTGTCCATTTACATTAGCATGTATATGCAGTAAAGTTCTATAGTGCAGTGTTTGGGAAAACCACTTTTGACTATTAAAGTCAACGTAAATCAAAAACTAAATTACTAACCCTTGTAAACGTTATATGGTAACTTGTAAACGGTTTATACCGTTACTAATAACCCACTTACATACCAGAATACAATATCAAAGTAAACATATTTTTGTGGTTTGGGTTTATTTTCAAAACTCAATCCTTATTGAATATGACTGACTTTGTGGTTTGGGTTTACTTACAACTGTGTGAAATATGCTGCACTGTTTCCATGTGACTAAGTTTGTGCTTTGGGTTTTTCTATTTAAGAGTTGGCATAGGGTTTTTCTTTTTTCCACATCTTCTTCCTGATTGTCACATCTCATTCCTCACCTCATATCTTTTTACTCCCCATTGTAGTAAATTTCTTCAGCATTTTTGCATCACTGCCCGAAGAATATGTCTAGTCGTAAAAGACTTAAGAAGATAAACCCTGACGATAGGGAATGGTCCAACAAGGTACTAAGAGAGGTCATATTTCCTAAGATTTATGAGCGATATGGACCAAATGCTGAACCAAATATGCAATTGCCACCTAAAGATCTAGAAGACCTAAGACGGGAAGTATACGGTGAGGAACAACCACAAGGTGTTAAACCAAGTGGTAGCAATACAATTAAGGTACCACAGTCACAAGTGGAAGGTAGTAACAGAATGCAATTTCTAGGTCCACAAAAGGCCACAATCAACAATACAAGGCAACTTCCGAAGATATATGTGAAACATAAGTATTAGATTGTTTTGTGGTGGGTTTCCTTTATCCATCTTGATAATGTTCAAAAGATGAAACCTTGAAACATGGTTGTAGATTGGTTTACCCTGTTATGTTGTTATTTGATCATCATTTTTTTTCCAATAAGGTAAATTTATATTAATCTCCAACTAATTTGTAGAAAGTGTATAAAACAATTTATGACATGGCCAAAGAAACAGAATGTATAACAAAATAAGACATCCAAAATGTGAAAAACACTATACAACTTGTCTGATACAACTCAATGTTGCTGTCCACTCTTAACCAATTTGCAAAGATTCAAACTCTCATCCAAATTAAACATTCACAATCAAGCGTAAACAATTAATTAAACATACTAATTTTAATTAATATTGATCAAAAGTAAGAAACATTCCATACATAACCAATTTATTTCCATACTAAAAGCATTGAAACACCATAAGCATGAGATACTAGAAAAATACAAACATTCAAACACCAAAACTGTTCAAACCAGAGCTGTATTCCATGCTTTCATCCCTTTGCCTCCTTTCCTTCCTTTCTTTGAGTTGTTGATAGATAATTTCAAGATCACTAATCCGTTTTTCCAAATTTAAAGGATCCCTCTGCCCGATACCATTACCACTTTCCTCCACATCTTTGTGCTGATCTAAAACCACATTTCGCCGCACCTCCACCACATTGTGGTTATGGTCCACTACTTTTTGCGGCGGCTCCACCACATTTGGTTGCGCCACCACATTGTGGGTATGGTCCACTACTTTTTGAAACGGTGTATTTGCTGCCATTGTTAATTGAGTATCTTGTAAAGGGAATATGTTTGTTTTTGTGTGTTCTTACCCAAACAATCGAGGGTTTAAATAGCCTGGGGAAGTAGTGGTTCAATGGTTCCCAAGAGGATAGGCGGGAAAAAGGGGGACAAGGACCGCCAAAAGCAAATTTTGAAAATAGCATAACACAATGGCCTGTGTGCCAACTGCCAACCACCCATTTAGACATCCATTTACTTTTATCCATTCGAATGCACATATTTCAATATGAATATGATTGAAGTATTCAATATAACCTGTTGTTTAAATATGACTATGATTCAAGTATTCAATATTGAATGAATTTATGTGTAGTGGAGATCCAGTAGAAAAAAGTATATGATATGGAACAAATAGAGAATTAATATGCCATGACAAATCATGTCCATACTAAACAACCACAAAAAATGGATAAGAGTCGCATTTGCATCAACAATTGAAAAAGGAAAAACCAAAAACTTAATTTTCATTATAATTCAAAGTCATTACAATTTGAGGCTTACAGCCATTTGATAATCAGGCATTCAACATAAAGAAACAAAGACAAGTACGAAAATATAACCCCAAAAGACAACAATTATGGTGATACTCTAATCTTCATCAGAGGAGAGTTGTTCATGAACCTCCATAAGCTTAGCTTGGCGCTCCTTCTCATGAATCCCGTCACTGATATCATTGATTAGAGCAGTCAACAAAAGAATCCTTTTACGCTCCCTTTCCTGTGTCTCAACTAGACAACGAAGAATTTGAACTGCTTTTTGGTTGAATGAACGCAGATGATGAGTCTCATTGAGTGTAACCTGATGGTCCTCTACTTTCTTTTCGAGTTGGTTACGCTCATCCAAGTATCTTTTCAAACAACCCTTCTCTTCAGTAATTTCATTGTTGAAATAGAACTTGAATGTTGTTACCAAATTATAAGACCCAGATGATGCTTTGATTTCATTGATGTTGTTGGAAGAAGTAGAAGCCATGGATAATGGATGACGGAGTAGGGTGGCTGATATGATAAGTTAGGTTAGAAATATTATTTAGTAACTAAACCAGGAATATAAATAGGGGATGACATAACTACTGTAGTAACCGACGCAGGAAGTTCATCTTCCCTATGCAAAACTATCAATTCACCATTGAAAATAACAAAAGTTTTACATATAACAAAATAAACCCTTGCACATAACATTTTAGTTAAAAATAAAAAGGCCATGACATACACAAGTTCAATGTATAAAATAAAAGACCCTAAATAAGTACCTAATAAACTAATGAATGTCGTATCTTATAATATATTTTGGGAACTAAGAATTCTTGGGTAGACTCAATCAATATGGGATGATAAGAAGGAAAAAGAGGATATGGCAAAAAATTGTATTTGCACCAAAGACACTTCTACGACATCCTCTCTTTCCTTCTTATCATTCTATATTAATTGAGTATGGTTAGTGAATGATGGTCTCATTGCTTCGGTCCTCAAAACAATGTTAAATGTCTATTGCAGCATAGTTTGTACAAATGTAATAGGCTAAAATGAACAACCCTTATGCGTCCCCCGAATAATTCCTTTTGTTTTTTCAACACTCTTTGACAAAAAGGTTGCGCCAACTAAATTGCTACTACAAATAAAAGTTAAACATATTATATTTGTTTGTTTTGGTTACATAATGGTTACACTCTGTATTACAGTTATATTAGTGCAGTTATTTTTAACAGTTAATTGCACCTTTTAACATTAAACTAAATTCAACTATTTATTACATTGAACTTCCAATAAATAAAGTATAGTTAATTCAAATGGTGCCTCTTGGTTTGCCCTCTTATTCATCTATATAGGCAGGGTTCTATTCACCCAATTTACATCATCCAATCTTAAACACTAGTAAAACCAAATACTGTTTGTGAATCCTAATCTAAAACATAACCAAGAATGTCTTCATCCAAAACAGTTTCATCATCAAAAAAAAGACCAGCAACTGATGCAAATATTGAGATGCAGACACAGAAACCCCCAAAGTATGTAGTATTATTTTTCTTTTTGTTTTAGAAAATTAATTACTTGTATATTATGTGGCTGAACGCTTGTTAATCTTTTGCAGAAAGCAATTGGTTGACGAAAAAAGTGTATCAAAGGATGAGAAAAATAAATGTATGTTAGATTTTTATTTTTTTGTAATAATCTAATAGAAACTTATTTATGCTTACTACAAATTAATTTGGTTTATTTATATGTAACAGGTATTGTTTAAGAAAGAAAAAAAGAGCCCCAAGTCAGATGACTATGTATGGGATTCTGACGAAACATACATCCAGTGGGAAAACGAGTTTGAGTTAAACATGGGGCGAGAACAAAAGGAAGCAGCAGTAGAGAAACAAAGAAAAAAATGACTCGCAGAAGATCATGCGAACCAACTGGCCAATATGCCACGGATGAATTTGTTTGAAGATACCCAACCAGAGGATGGTGATGAGGAGATTGAACAAGAAGATATTGAAGAATTTGACTACGAGTCGGCCCATTTAGGATTAGACTCATCTCTTGAAAACTAAGATTGCTGTAGTCATTAAGATTTCGAAAAATGTAATCCCTAAGGTTGTTTGAACCTATTCAATTTAATAGTTATGTAATCGATGTATAACCTAACTTACTTATGTTTCAACGTTTCTACTCGACTAACGCATCTAACTTATGTAAATATCACAGGTAGTAGATAACCAAAATTGAGGGGGAAAACATAGTTAAACTTTTGCATACCTCTAGAAATGGCACCCATTGTCGTAGTTCCAAAGGATCGTCAAATTCAGGAGGTGTAGGAGGGGATATGGTTTCCGGATTGATTATCAATAAACGGCTTCGCAATCCTCTTGGGGTACTGTCTGGCGGTTTGGTACCACGTAGATACGACCTCGTCATTTCTTGTTACCAGTTTTATTAACGGTTTCAAAGCCTAGGGAAAGAAGGAAACAACCAAACAAAATTTATGTCAAGAATGCAATAGAAACAAACACAACACAAGTAATTATGTAGTTTATTAAACTGCATCACGTTATTCATTTCTCAATATTGACACACGATGTTACATGTCTATTACAGCTTACTTTGTGCAACTGAAATAGGCTAAAATCAACATACTTAACCCTTCTGAGTGCCCCCACCACTCCCTTTTGCTTTTTCATCACTCTTTGAGCAAAAGCTTGCACCAAGCAAATTGCTAGATTGATGAAATAACAAAAGGAACTGTTGTGGACACTAAGAATGGCTAAATATGTTGTAACATCGTTTGTCAATATTAAAAAATGAATAACGTGATGGACTTTAAAGTAAAAATATTTTAGTTAATAAAGCAACACGCATAACACAACAACGTTGGGCTATTAAGCTAACTAAGATTACATAAAGTATGATACAATTGTAGATTCTAGATAAAAGTGAGTATTAGGACTCGTGTTGAATGGGATAATGAAGGAGTGTGGCCTGTCATGAACAATACACACTATATCATTATCGCAATCAACACCCCTCAATGATAAAGATACGTCTTTACAGCGTTGTTGTTGATGTTCAAGAGTTTTTTTGAACACCGTCCATAAAGATACGGCTACAAAAAAGGCACTAACTTGTGATCAACATCAACCACACAAATGATACTAGGGACGGTGTTCAAATTAACTCTCGAACACCATCAAAAACGCTGGAAAGACGTATCTTTATAATTGAGGTTCTACAGATGAAGTTCAATGTAACAAGCTGTGTATGGCCGAATTACTTGGTAGATGGATGATTTTAGATGATATGTAAATTCCATATCAAAGCATTCAGCCATCAAGTAATTCGAGGACCTATTACATACCTTGACACATTCAACTTCAAATTCAAACACTTTCATACAATCCACAAGTACATCAAACTGCAACTTTACCTTCTTAAATATAACCTTTAACAAATATAAACTCAAACTATTGCCACATTGTGTTAAAACCATATGTGTTACCACATATCTCAAATTATATGCAAGTCATATGTAATTTTTGGGTCCATAATTAAAACATATGTCCATATAAGTATTACATTTCTTTTGGTACTTAATTAACACATATGTCAAACCATATTACTCAATCAAAGGTGTTAATTTACTCATGAAAATGTAATCTTATCTGAAAAAACTTTACTCCGCTTCTGCCGCCACAGCTATAGCCAAGTCCGATTATCCTTCATGGTGGCCGTCTCTTATCTTTAATAAAAAAAAAAAAAAAAAAAAAAAAAAATTCGTAAGCGCATGTGGATCTAAAGAATAACACATCTATCTGAAAACAAAAGAATAAACATTACTTTATCAACATTCACCGATACAGTACCGGCAACGGCAACTTTCCGGCGACAAGCCAGTTGCTGCGGAGAGGCGGCTGTAAAAAAAAACACTATTTTCAAATATTGAAATAAAATACAACTCAGATCTACAATTAATATGTACAAATCTATGAAAAATAACATCTAACACTTGATTAGTAGTAACATGTTAATACTTTTGTTGTTGACTTTTTTAACTGTTTTCCTCAGCTATGGTGGTTGTCAGGTTCGGTGGTGGTTGGAAGTTTTGACAAGAAGAGAGTGTGAGGATTGGTGGTGTAAATAAATGAGGGTTGTGGATTGTGTATGTGTAAATGAGTAAAAGAGTGTGTGTAAATCAATGAGGTGGGTATGTGATTAATGAGGATTAGGTGATAAGATTGAATAAAATTAAATTAAATCACAAAAAGTTGCCCTATACTAGTTGCCCAAAAAGTACGAGTTGCCCTATACATTATACCTTACACATACATGTAATATAATATAAAATAATAGGACACGTGTCACACCCTTGTTGAGTCGCTCAGTCGCCAAGTTGCCCTGATCCGCTAAAGTGATTTAAAAACATCTATTTAAGGAAAGTGCTTTTGGCGACTGATCTGTTTTGGTAATTATCCCTATAATCAATTGGCAAGAATTACTAACGAATTTGTACTAACCTCCAATTCTGGATCAAACATGTTGTTCAGCAATAGACACTCACTGGGAACACCAATGCTCTCTGCAGATGGTACAGCAACAGGTGGAACAGCAAGGGCTGCACCTGTCATTGTAGGAAGAGGAACTCCGCCCCCAGTGGTTGGGATGCCCATTGATCCAATAACACTGCAAACGTGAAAATCGTTATACACTATGATCATATAGATGTTGCCGATATTAATAAAATAAAACTATTGGTTGTAATTCGTATTAGACCTTGGTGCGGTTCCAGTACGATCCAACTTCTGCATGAGAAGTGCTCGAGAACGTGCATTCAAAGACTGAAAATCAATATACAAAAGGTGATATGATAATGATATTTACAACCCTGCATGAAATAGAAAAGCGTCTATAGCTCTTTGTAAAAGTTGAAAGTCGGAAGATGAGGGGGTTAAAACAGGTCATGTTTATTGAGGGCCAAAACAGTCTGACTCACAATATTTTCATCTGTTTTTTTAATTAATAATAACAATAAATGTGCATTATGATAACTATTAGAAATAGCAATAAAAATATGTTTGTCAAAGATCAATAAAAGAAAGAAACAGTTACTAACCAAGCCGCCTCCATCATCATCATTGAAATCACCAGGATTAACACCCATTTCTTGCATTCCAGTTTGATCAGTAATGGCAGAAACCTGCATTAATAGTACGTTACTACTATATTATAACATAATATAAGTAGATCAAAACACAAAACTATCACCACATAAAAATATGGTGCATTGTCACCCTCCAATCTAGGCTAGAAAGATGCTCCAATATCTTAGAGCAAATAAACATAAAATAACTAAAGAGCAACTTTCAATCAGATATTAAACAAGTAAATTCCGTGGCATACAACAAGATTC
>JARVZY010009771.1:0-21510 GCA_030686995.1 Artemisia argyi
CCATAGCCCTACATAGGTTTTTGAGGAAATAAACCCAAGAGGAATTGTTCATCTCATCGACATCCAATTTAACGGGAACAAGGTTATTGATATTGTAAAGGGTCATGAGTCTGTCGGAAACTAAAATCCCGGTTGGGGGAGGTGGTGGATTGCCAGTCATGATGAATGGATTAGGGCTCACGTATATGGACTGAACAATGTTTTGGGTGTAGGGTTAGGGCTCGGTTATTACTTATTAGTAACAGTAGGAAGGTTTTATTAAGTATGAATGAAACAGTGGAAGGAATTAATGAGGCGACTGTTTGTAAGGTTAGGGCTCCAAAGAAAACGCAACAGGTAGCAACAAAAAGAAAAATAAAAGAGGTGATTGGCTATAAAAAAGCCAACGGTCACCTTCACCACAATGTCGATTGGTTCTCAGACTTAACCAACGATCAACAAAGTAAACTTAAAGCACGCTGGTGGACTGGCAATTTAATCTACCAACGACAGACACCTATTAAAAAAAAGCAAGATATTTGGGAGATTGAGCGGAAGGTTTAAGGTTTTGGATCTTTAAAGGCTGATACCATGTAAGATGGTAGAAGGTTTTTGTATCACATTTATAGAACCGAACCATACATATAGACCATAAACCCTAATTAGTGATACTCGGGCTTTAGCCCATACAAAATATAATCGTGCATATGCTAAACATACATACGTGGTGTAGAGAATCAATTTGATATGATATATATTGATCCAACACAACTGAACCATTCATGTAGCAAATAGTAAAAATTCCAATAATAAGTTACGGAGCATATATAATCATATATTCCTTCATGATTACAATTATAAGATTCATATAGTATCCAATCATGCTCTCAATTATATACTTGTAAAACATATAACCAATCAAGCTGAAACATGAAGCCTTCACTGAAAAAAACGAAAAAATTGACTGACCTCGTGATTTGTCGGGAAAAAATCGATTTACTAAACTAACGAAAACAATTAAATTAAACGATAGATACTGAATTTGGTGTCTGCGTGGTTACGTTTATGGTTTTGGGTAAAGCAACAATCAAATATAAACAAATGATTAATTAAGGATATTATAATCAATCAATAAGTTAAGAACATACCATCGATCCATTGCTTTAAGAACTTACGGTTTTGTGTTTAGAGGAAATTCGATAATAAATTTTTGGGAAAATTCTATATATACCCAAAAGAAACTTCAAAATTCCATATTTACCAAAATAATAAGTTTTCAATGCATGAGTACAAAGCTTTTAAAGCATATGTTAAAGAAATATGAAATTATAATGTTTATTTTAGTATATATATAGACTATGTTTAGTGCAAAGCTTTTTGGAGCAATGAGCGGTGAACAATGAGTTTTTTGATTTTTAGTGTTCGTTTGGCATGAGAGTTGTGAGCATTGTTATTTTTTAAGAAATCTCATTTTTTCAATGCTTCTTTGTGAAGCTGTGAACGGTGAGCAGTGACCTGTTGCTACTGCTCACAGCTTACAACTACTACTCACTGCTACTGCTGACAGTTACTTTTGTCAAACATAGCTGTAGAATAACCTCTAAATTTTTTTGGATGATTTTGTCTATGATTCCAATGATATGGGTTGTTCAATTATTTTGTTTGTGTTTTTCTTTTTTTGATTAGGGTTTTCTTTGTTATGTACTACAATGGCCCCATTTGTTCTTTTAATTATTCACATCTGGCTCCTCGCCAATTAAGTAATTACAATTAACACCATTTGTATTTTTTATTTTTTTAAATCAACTTTTAATAGAGAAATTTTAAAATGTTTGACAAAATTTTATTCAATTTTAATTTTTTATTAATCAATTAGATTGCTCGATTTCACTTACATGGCAAAATCGAGCTCTCCTATTGATTTAATTATTTTTCCAATAAGAAGATTTTGACAAAATTACTCCAAAATTATGTAATTCATTTATAGTTGTAATGCCCGCGCACGCGCGAGTTTTTTTAAAAAATTTTGAATCATATATTTTTATTTATTAAAAAACAAATAATTTAATCTTTGTTTTGTTTGATTTATGATGTTTAATTATAGTTTTTTTATTATTAAAGATAATTATTTAAAAATTTTAATCATATTATTAATTGCATCTTATCTATATTTTTTGTATTTATCATCTACTTGTATTATGGATAAATATAAAATATTACCTAATAAAAAAATAACATTTTTTTTAAATAAAATTATTAATAAATAAGATATGAGTGTATTTTTTTAAAATGGAAAATTTTCAATAGAGATTTTGTTATATTATATAAAAGATATGTTGTAAGAAAAAAACTATAATAATCAACTTACATGCTATTGTGTTCAAAAAAAAAGTTACATGCTATCTTGACATAAAAAGATTTCGATAAAAAAATTTCCTAAGAAACCGAATTTTTATTGTTCTTAACCTCTTAGGGTCACCCGACACAACAATTATAAATCAAGAAAAAAGTGTCCCAAGTAAAAAACTTCTATATTAAAACACAACGGTCACCGAAAAGTCGAACTTGTGAGAACATAATCAAACGAGGAGTAATAACTTATAATGATATCTATCCTGAACATCCATGAAAACCGCAGAATGATTTGCACATGTTTAAAACGTTAGTCATTGCACCGATATCACTCATGATTTTAGAACTTTTAGTCCAGAGACTAGAAACATTGAACTTGTCAAATAAGACATGCTTCAAAGTAGCAACATATGATTAAAAAATAATAATAATAAAAAGAAAATAATAAAAAATAAAAAAAGGAAAATCTTGCCTAATGTTTATAAAGTTTCATAGTGTCCTAATTCAGTCACTCGAAATTTTAAAAAAATAAAAAAAAAAAAAAAAAAAAAAACCTTAATTTCAAATAGTATATCATTGTTGAGTAAATGTACAAAATAAGTGCATTGTACTTTACTAATAGACACCCACCCCTGATTTACACTAATCGCAACTAACTCAATGTACAACCAAATAATGCACACATAAAAAGAACAAATTAATAACAAAGTTTGAGAATTGTTCTGTTTTGATAACTCAGGCATAAAAATTATATAAGAATGGAATACTTGTGAAACTTGAGAGGTTAAACATCACCAATAAAAGTATGAGTGACTAAATTGAAACACTAATGAAACTTCATTACTATTTGATGATTTTTTTCAAACAAAATGATTACATGGGGATGTAGACTAAAGTACTTAATGTTAGAGGTGTCAATTACTGACACGACACGTAAACAATCCAAGACCGACACGAAAATAAACGGGTTAGGTTTCAGGCTAAACAAGTTCGGGTCAAAAATAGTTCAGCACGATTCACCTGTTTAATAAATAGGTTAGGTATTGATTGAGATTCTCAATCCGTCAATCCATTTAAAAATACAATTAAAAATATTAAATGTTAGAAGTTATGTTTTTAGTTTCATTATAGCAAGACCTGTTGGCTCTATCTTATGATATCATCAATTTTTAAAATATTTTGTAATCATATATGCGTATGTGTCAGAATATTTATCGTGTTGCTTATAAGGTTTCAAATATGCACCTTATTATATTTAATATATCCCATCAAATTCATATTTGAATCATAAACGGGTTGACATGACCGACGTATTTAATAAACGTGTTCAGATTATGGTTGAACTACTTAACACGATTAACTAATACATGCTAGGTTTATGTTGAGATGTTTAAACCCGTCAATCCAGACACGACCCAAGTTGCCACCGCTACTAAATGTAAACAATTATATATATATACCAACTAAAACTTTTATATATGCATATAAAAAAGACTTTTATTCACCGGATATAATCCTTTTACAAAAAAAAAAAAAAAAAAAAGAAAAAAAAAAAAACATTTATATTTGCATATATATATATATATATATATATATATATATATATATATATATATATATATATATATATAGGGAGACTTTCTTACGAGAACCATCTTATCTGCGAGAACTGAGAGAACTACCAAAAACATATGTGCACTGTAACACCCCCAATTCATGGATGCAGCGGAATTCAAACTGGGTGTTACTCGACGGCACAATAGTCACAATAATAGAAAACGAACTCCAATTGAGTCGTTTTAAAAGATTTATCATTCAAATTGTATAAATATCAGAGATTTACAAAATGAGGTCCCAAATGGTTCCATGTTTACAATGTATAATAAATGTGTTTTTGAATGATAATAAGATTTATAGCCCTCTTGAATATCCGTGCCCTTCCGTGCCATCCTTGATCGTCATGAACCTGAAATACATGCTTGAGAGGTCAACACAAAGGTTGAGTGATATTCATAGAGTTTGTTTAATGTTTGAACACAATAATCGTAGTGTGAGTTGTAGACTCACACCAATGTTTGGAAAACAAAACAGGTAGGCTACGTTGTTATATGCCCGGAAAGGTTATTAATTCACTAAGCTTATGACACCAAAACGTTGACGTGTACCAATATCGATCGGCAGATTTATCCCGGTAGGTACTTTGCCGTCATACCTAATGTCTCAAATATTAATGCATTTGTTTGAACTTAGTCAAAACAAATGGGATTCGTCAATCCCAATAGGCCTATTCACAATATTCGCGCTCACTTGCAAGTAACCCTCGCAAGTGATTAAATGGTTCATAATAAGGGATCTTGGTTTGGCAAGGATGTTACTTAGTGATAATAAAACATAGTCGAATAGCATACAGTAGAAAGCATTGTGTTCGAGTAGAAAAATAATAGCATGTATTCCCCCCAAGGGTTTGTAAAACATTGAAGTAATGTAAAGTGGGGCTATGAACTCACCTTGAGTTGGATGATGTATAATGAGAATGATGGATATGCCGTAAGAACTTCTACGAGCAACCTAGAATAATTGTTGCAACTTAGGTTTGGTATAATGTCTAAGGAAACATAAACATGCCAATATATATCTTGCACTTAGTCCATGATGTGGTATGATGTGTAGTGTAAGTCTTTGAAAAGAAATGGTTCATGAAACATGTATTGTTTATATATCGTTTACTACCGTTCGGGCCGACATAATTCAGAAGTCATGTTAGTAAACGTTCGAGGAGCCAGGACACGTTAATTCGTAAATCCACAACTCAACTCGACGGCTTACATAATGAACTCCTCACATGAGGCTCCCTACTATTGTAGTAGTTGATAAAGTATATAGATATAAGTTTCTATCCGAAAAGTTACATGTCCGATATTTGAATAAACTTAGGAAAGTTTATTAGTACATGAAGATTGTTATTAGGGGTAGTTTCATAAGTCTTGTATGACCATTTTCTCTTTGTAATATCTCATGGTTCCTTTTTAAGTGAAGTAGATCCAAATTGCTTGTTCAAGTTATCGCCAATACTTTGGTTCATGTTTACGCCTAAGTAAGCTTACATGGTCATTTCGTCATGGCCTAGCCATGACCTTTGGTCCTTGTTCCAAGGTCATGAGACACAACCTTGGCTCTAGCCATGGTGGTGGTCTTGATTATAGGTCATAAGACCTCTTGTTCCTTTTAAAGTATAACCATAATATAGTGACTTTGGCCTAAAAATGGGCTGTTTAGAATTTGAAGAATTTTATCACTCGGAAAGCGTTTTCAGGGCTCGAGCTTCTTTGTTCCTGAACGAAAACGTCGTTCCGGACAACTTTCGTGTTTTAACTTTTTGATGAATCGGACCAGAAGTGGGACTTTAAAAATCAAAATTTGATCAGAATGCTATTTAGGCAGTTTTGCCGGAAATCTTTGGTAACTTCAAATGGGCGTAACTTTTGACTCGTATACTCGTTTTGGGTGGTTCAAATTGCTATGGTTTCCTTGTTAAGTCCTCTACTGTAATATATAATGATCTAATATCATATTTTTACCATTTTGATCAGGTCTTACCAAGAAAGTCACTAGTTTGCTTGTTATAGTAACTTGTCTTATCAATCATGTACAATAACTTGTTTTACTCACTTTTATACATCATGGACATTATCACAAGACAATATATAGCATGAATGATATGTAAATAGCATGAATATGATTATTTAACAAGAATCATGTTAGGGTTTGGCTTACAACTTTTGGCTTTCAAAGATGAAAGGAAGTTAACATGTAAGGATAGGACTTTGATAGACTTGCTTCAACCCACTTCACTTCAAGCAATCTTTCTACTCTTGTAATCTTGAAAGATGGATGATGAAGGTTGAGGTGACTTGAGTGGATTTAAACTCAAGAGAAATCACCAAAGTTTATGTAGTTTGGAAGTAGTTTTGATGAATCAAAACCAAACTAGTGTTTCTATGTTGTTGTAGCACTTGATTCTTGGATGAAACTTGGAGTAAATGAGCTAAGGATGAGATGATGGTGTGTTTTTATGTGTGTGGGACATTGGAATGGCCAAGGAGGGGGAGGAGGGGCTTAAATAAGGTCTTGAGGAGGTTACATGTATGACTAGTCAACACTTGGAGACCAAGTATAACACATGGAATCAATCTAAGCCTCCTAGCATGAGATCAAGCCACCTATGGGCTGAATTCCCCCCCTAAGTCGGTTCATATGCTTGGAGAACAAGGTGTGGACTTTTGATGATATTATCCAAGATATTGAGTTAGTTTTGGCTCCGTAAAATGCTAACCGTAAATGGTTAAGCCACGAAACGTAAAACCGGGTGTCGTAAAAATACGAAACTTGGAAGAATGGTTAAACATGTTATTATACTCCATAATAAAATATAAAATGAGTGGTAGGTTCCATTGGGGTGGTAAAACCCTGCTAAAACTGGAAACACGTGTCTAAAACGCGTAATACGTAAAACGTACGAATATTGCGTAAAATTGAGAAAAGTAAAATATTACTTTTCTAATAGGTTATAAATGATTTAAAATGACTTATAATGTCTAGACTGGGCTCAGTCTAGTGTCGGTTGGTATTAAATGTCTTTTAGACATCAAACCGTAAGCCTAAAAATCACGAAATGACTTATAAAATCAAGGAATGATTTTTAGTCAATGGAGGAGGGAAAAATATGTTGACTTATTTTAAAAAGTTGAAAACTCAAATCTTTTTAGAAACGCGGTGCAGGTATAGGCTAAGGTTACGGCTGAGTAAAAACGCTTAAAACTGAAAATTCCAGTTTTTCACGGCCGAGGTTTATTTTGGTCATGTTTTTCTCAGTCATGATTTATTCTCAAATAAATCATGAGTGTGTCAAACATTTTTCTGATACGGGGAAAATTAACGCGACCGAATTTCGTTGTGCGTAGAATTTTTGAATGACGTTTTACCCTAAAACGTGTAATTCCGTGTAATTCCTTAATAACTTTCACGAAAATGAGCTTATGAATGTCAAACTTTTAATTTGCCATGGAAATGATTTATCACTTGAGCCCAAGAAATAAAAATCAAATTTCGGGAAAATTTTCGGGAAAAATGAATAGTAAAAGTGAATAGTGATTTTCCGGGAATAGTAATTAACCTGAAATTGCGAATTGTTACATGCACGCCTTTTAAAATAAAATAAAAATACATGCAAATCATCAATAATCGTAAGTATCCACCTATGTTCTTCAATATCATCATGAACTCATCCTCTTTTTTCACAAAAACCTTACATACGACCGCAATATTGTCGTTGCACGCCTTATAAGAACATACATGCACACCTTTAAAGAAAAATTTTGTATTTCCAATTTCTTATCAAATTCTTTAGAACAACTATGTTTTTTTTTAAACATATATGTTGTTTTTAGAACATATGTGCAAAAATACAATTATTGAAGGCGTGCATATATGTTTTTAGTGGTTCTCTCAGTTCTCGCAGATAAGATGGTTCTCGTAAGAAAGTCTCACTATATATATATATATATATATATATATATATATATATATATATATATATGTGTGTGTGTGTGTGTGTGTGGGGGGGGGGTGAGGCTTTATTTTCAGAACCTTGTTAAGTGCGGGAACTGCGAGAACTCCAATTTTGCATTAGAAAACGTGTATGTTTTCTTACATACACCTTAATACACATATATGCGTAACATACATGTTCATATAAAACCAATTTACATTGATATGTTGCACTTAACAGGGTTTTATATGAACATGTATGTTACGCAGGTATGTGTAGTAAGGTGTATGTAAGAAAACATATATGTTTTATATGAACATGCATTTTTCTAATGCAAAATTGGAGTTCTCACAGTTCTCGCACTTAACAGAGTTCTGAAAATAAAGATACACTATATACATATAAAACAAAACATGGTTATATAATAGTATACATTATGCATCCAATGAAAAAATATGTAAATATTCATGTTTAATGGGTATATATATATATATATATATATATATATATATATATATATATATATATATATATATACCCCATAAAAGTTAAGTGTGTTAATTAAAGTTCAAAAAAAAAAGAAAAAAAAAAAAAAGGAACTTGTATGAGTCGTATCCAAGAAGAATGCGAATGTTTGCAGTGAGTCCTAAGAAATAAGAATAAAAAGCATCTTCTTTGCAAACATATTCTTTTGAAAAATCTTTGAAAAGAAGGATAAAATCTAAATTGTTGTAAATATTAATGTGCTTGTGTCTGTTCACATTTATTTTTAGTAGGTTTTAGAGCTTGAGATGTAATCATTTACCTTATATATATAATCTACTTATAACTTTGATTACTACTCAATAATTCTCTTTTCCTCTCAAATTTCTCTTAGTCTTAGTTCATTATTTTATAAAACGTTATCAACACGCTCTACCTATTGATATATCATACGGGGCAAGTTATTTGGACCCTCTTATAGGGAGGGTTTTCAATCATTGCATGCATCTCCAGTTTATACAATATGTATAGCGGGTTGTACAATTTAACCAAATCATTCTGATGTAACAACCTAAGAAGGGTTTGTATAACACAACCCATATCATACATGTTCTCCAAAGCATATGTCTAATTTTGATTTTGACGTACCGATCAAACATTAGTCATTATAGAAGTAACTTTTCTTTTCATGATGATTGATTAACAATCATTCTCAATTATGATCAATTTGCAACTATTGCAATAATTAATCACCTTATTCTCATATTCATCGATAGTTGGATACCTGAATATAACTTTTATGAATAAGAGGAAATTATCAAAATAGTACAAAAACATTCACTCATTTCATGTTTTGGTCATGATTTGACCCCATTTCCCATTTTGGTCATGCTCAACTGCTCGACTGATCAACTGGCCTATATGAGCGACACGTGTCCCACTTTCTCTTTTTTTATTACTATTTTGTGGCAGACCAAATCTATGACAATATCTTATTTACTGTTGGTAGTGCTTGTACTATAATATTAAAAATTACTCGACTCATTTGCTCGACTGACGGCTGCTTGACTGACGGCGTACTTTTTGTCCTTGGAAAAGAGAAAAGGTGTCAGAAAATCTTTTGCTTGGATTGCCTTTGTACCTGACTAAATCTCACTCATTGTACTTTTAATTATTATTTTAATTAATTTTCAAAATAACACTTTCTAAAATCTCTTTCAAATTTAACACACACATCACGGTTTTTTCTAAAATCTCTAACAAACACTTGGTACATGTTGAATGATTGATCGATACTCGTTTTTTCATCAAAAATGGTTAGTGTTTTGCATCAAGTCAACAGATTTTGATTAGTTCTTATTATTGTTTTTGAAAGCCCTTCGAACTGAGATTCGTGTTAGGGTTTTTAGGTTTGTTAGTTTTCTTGATTGATTAATTAAGTGATTGGCTCCTTTCTTTCTGCTTATTGGATGATCATAATTCCTTATCGTGATTGTCTAAGCACTTAATTCATTATTGGAAGATCTTTTTAGGGTTTTTAGTACTTAAGAAGATTAATTGCTTAGACATTTGGCTAATCTTTATGTTCATTACGTTTGTTGATTGCTTAATTAAGTGCTTATGCCCTTCGTTAACGCTTTTTGTTAAGTCCTTATTAGGGATTTCATTATTAATTTCTCACTTTAGAGGTTTAAATTTGTTATGTTTATCTAGGTGCTCAACATTTGGGCTAAAAAATCCAAGCATGTTTTTAATGGACTTTGGAGTGATTACGACTGTTGTTTAGCACTTAAGACCTATTTTTATCGAGAATGATAACGGCGATATATTGTACAATAGTTAGAAAGAAATATAATGTTGGTCGACTTTCCATCCTTGTGTTAAAATGTATGTTTATCACATTGCAAAGTTTAAATTTATTGGAAGATGTAGTCACTGCCTTACATTGAATGTTAACATAGTATGTTCTTAATTCCTTTATTTCTGCTTATGTTTAGTATACTTGACCTCACTGGCTAGAGCATGAGCAAGTGACGAAAATAGTATTCCTTGTTTTAGTATACTCAAGCTTACTGGCTACATAAAGGCTTATGGGGTTGTTAAGTAGCTTACTTAAGGGTTATCCTATCTTGACAGTTCATTTTTAAGTGATTATTATAGTGCTTATGTTTCTTAGTATTGCTAATGTATTGGATGTTTTATTAACTGTAAGCCTTATGCTAACATTTTTAAGTATATATTTTTTTTGTAGGACTATGATTCAACACTTATCGTGAGAAGTAAATTGCCTTACTTCTCACATATGAAAAAGGAATTAGACCAGCCGCGACAGACATTTTTTAAGGCCACATGTTTTGGACCGTGGCTAGATCTTACTTATCATTATAATTAAGAACGTCTGGTTCAGTATATGCTTCAGAAACAAGTCTGCCAATACGATGATAACTATGATCTTCCAATTGTATATTGTGTGAATGGACATAGTTTTGTTTTTGGTCGGCATGAATTCTGCTTGATAACTGGGTTTAAATTTGGTATTCTCAGCTTTCGAAAATGGAGAAGTGGGGATATCCCATTTCGTGATCGTGTTTTTCCAGATAAGGTTGGACAGTATGTGAAAAACATCGATCTTCTATATGTTATCGAATATGAAGATGCTTTTTTAAACCTGTCGGATGCAGATGCCGTAAGGGTGTGTTTGTTGCTAACCTTAGAGGTTATATTCATGGGTAAGGATTTAGGGTCTGTCATTGATGATATGTTACTGAGGATGGTCGAAGATGTTGATGAGTGGAATGCATTCCCATGGGGCGAGTACATTTGGAGGCAGCCGTATGATTCAATTAGAAATGTTGCTTCAAAGAATCGAGTTGGTAACAGTGCACCATTGGGCAAAACAAAATCCAAGGATGTTCCGACCTATTGCTTGGCTGGATTTGTTTGTGCATTCAAGGTTATTAATTGCAATTCTTTGCTTACTGTTTAGAGTAATGCTTGATTATTATCTTTCTAGTCCTTGTAACTAATAATGGTTATGTTTGCATTTTTTGCAGATATGGATTATTGAGACTTCTGATAAAAGTCAGCTCTGGTGGAGGAAGGATGATGGGGTGATCCAAAGAGCGCTTTCATGGTCGAAGCATAGACCATCGAAAAAATCTGATAATTTCGAACTACTTTTTCCTAAGGTAAATATAATGTTTTTTGAACATCTTATAATCGTTCAAATAATTACTTTTTTTTACCATAGTTGTTTGCAAAGCACACGTTTACTACTACTCATAAAATAGCTTTTTCGGCATGATACAACTAGTTTAGCACAGAAAACTAAGTTCTATGTTTTTCATAGGAATCCACACCAAAATTTGGTCTCATCCCAAACAAATTTGAGGCTGAATCTCAATGGTATACAGAATCATTAGAATTTTTTAAGTGGTATACCTCGAGGGCGCCGCCTGTTCGAAAGGGTGGACTTTATGATCATTATTGGAAGAAAAAGGTGAGTGATATGCCGAATATAAGTCAAGTTTATTCCTCAGGTGAGGTAGTTAAACATGTGGATGTGTTTGCTCTTGAAGCTGTTGTCAAGGCTTTGGAAGCCCGAACATTGAAACTCGAGACTATAATTCGGGTAACTGTTTTACCTTTTCCAATTTGTTTCCAAGTTATTTTCTTTTGAGAAACTTGTCATGGTATACACTAATAGGCTAGTTTTGTTCCACAATACTTTCACTTACAGTTACTTCCTAGTAAAAGAAAGAATGTGGAGACAGATCCTAATGAAAAGGTAATTTTATGATGTTGTCGTAAACAATACTTTCATTAATTTTAAGCATGTATTTTTTATTGAACTATAATGTTATACTAATTTGTGGTAAACAATTTGGTATGTAGGTTTACACTGCTCAAAGTGAACGGGAGCCTTATGAAAAGGTGATTTATTTAGATGTGAAGAGTTTTATATTTTTAAATATGAGTTTCTAATACTATGTGGTAAACCTTTCCTACGCAGTTTCATACTAGCAAACCAGAAGAGCAAGACAATTATGTTAACATATCTGATGCAGAAAAGGTAATTTTATGGTGTTGTGTAGGATGAAAGTCACGTTATAACTTATTTTGTGCAATACTAAGTGATGGTGACATTAATATTAATTTATTTTTTAAGTATAAAGAAGGTTTTTTAATAGAAACAGTTGAAGTTGTCCTTTGGGGGTAGCGGTTCCTTTGGCTAACTATTTTTATATCGTTGGTAGGACAATGATCTTGCTGATGAGTATTGCAGTCAAGGCAATGATTTTCTTAACATGTTTGAGTCGCCATGCGTTGAAGATGGACCATACAACGGATCACATGGATGAAATGTTGTAAACGATGAAAAGCAAGAGGATTTCTGTCCACCTAATGAACCAAACCGCAAAATTTTACCTCGAGTGAAACTTCCTCACGAGCGTTATGAAATGAAGAATAGGAGGTTCGAAAATTTTATTAGGTCGCCGTTTATTGAAGTAAAACCTTCACCAGTTCCTAGCATAGATGAATTGAAAAATCGGAAGAACATTCTTGATTCGATTATGGTTCAAATGTTACGGCAAGTAAGACCTTGGGTAGAGGTATGATGTTTAAGATCCTTTGTATTAATATAAGCACGTTATATTGTGATTGTTTTGATATTAAAGGTGATTTATTTTTGTTATTTTGTATTTCAGGTTCTTGAACGACCATATCACAATCTCGACAAAATTTATGTTAACTACGAAAATTGATCGATTTCTCCTTATGGATGGGTGGCGTAATTGTAAGTTTCCTTGGTCCGGTGATATAGTTGTGGGTTAATTTCTGGGATTCTCTAATCGGCCTTGATGATAAACGTAAAGGATGGCTGCTTGATGAGGTAAAGTAAATACATCTTTTATTTACTTTACTCAGTTTTATGTAAAATTGTGTTTTTGATTGTATGTACTTGCTAACTGATTTCAAGTAACTTTTATTTGGGGTAAATTGCCAAAAGCACTTTTTAAAGGTTAGCTAAACATTATAGTTGTGGATTCTATAAAATTGTTTCAAAGAGAAGTTGAAAGTAACTTTTATACACATCTTGCTACATTGAACTTCACATTGAAAATCTCAATTATAAGGGCACATCTATCTAACGATGTTGATGGGTTCCATTGCTTAGTTTGACTGAGTTCCCATAAAATCATTTGTGTGCTTGATATTGATCCTATTTTTTTGGTTCAATTACAGATAACAAAGAATGTGATCAATATCAAGCACACCAATGGTTTTATGGAACTCGGTCAAATTAAGCAATGGAACCCATATACATCGTTTGATAGATGGGCTCTTATAATTGAGGCGTGTTGTTTGTGATAATGATATAGTGTGTATTGTTTATGGCAATCCACACTCCTTCATTATCCCATTCAACACGAGTCCTATTACTCACATGCTTTTATATAATCCACAATTTTTTCTTCGGCACACCTTGTTAATTTGTATCATATAAGAGTTGTTTGAAATCTGTCTTGAGGTATATAAAATCAAAATCGCATTTTTTATACAACCAACTGAATATTTTTTCTTTCTTCTTTTTCTTTGCTTCTTGTTCTTACAGCACATTGATCTATGGATTGGCTACATGTGGCATACTAGACCAGATGATATGGATTGGTCGATGGTTAGCTGCTTTTTTCTACCACTATTGATGAATGGATCGATGCCTTTGTTCTATGTAAACAAAGAAAAATACCCTCTTGGATGGGCTGATGTTGAACGGGTTTTTATCCCCATAAATGAACCTGAAAGACATTGGTCTCTTGCTGTGTTTCACATCCGGACTGGTAAAGTTACATTCTATGATACTCAACCCTATCCTGAGATTGAAACGCGTGATTTTTACCTGAGAATGAGGGATTGCCTAGAGAAAAGGGTTCCGGAAGTGCTGAAAGCTGCAGATTTGTTTGACCAGAAGGGAATCGATCCTATGTCCTATAGGATTACGTTTACGAATGCTGAGAATGTTCCAAGGCAGGGTGGGTTGTTTGACGACTGTGGGGTGTGGGTCTGCATGTTATTATTCAGGTATGTCATTCTACATAGCATTTAAAATACTTTTTCCAATCAACTAGGATAAGCATTCATTATAATATGATACTTGTACAAATACTTTTAGAATTATAATATGATACTTGTACAAATCTAATACTTGATACCTTGTAAGATAAGCATTCATTAAGCAACATGTAAGATACATGCAGTAGGATAGGCAAAGCTACAAGCGCATTTATTTTTTCCCATCTTGGTTTGGTTCACCATTAATGGCCGACTTGCTGCTACTTGCCTCACCGTACACTTCTCGTCTGAGGTCTTCTAGAATTTTAGATGGCAATTGCATATTTGGTTCGGCATTTGGGCCATATCTTTCATAAACCTCCGGAAATATTACCTCTTTGAGAACCTTGTTTGACCATTGCCTATCTTCAGCGTTATATTTGGACGTAACTTTTTTAGGTTTTTTCGGCATATTTCCTAAGTAACTAAGTTTTATAGTAGGGTGAATATAAACCACCATGTGACAACAACCCCTTAAATAGCAAAATCCTCACCACATGGCAAGTCACATGTAAACAGTCCATATGTAGTCATCCTATAAATAGATAAATGTAGTCCACAAGTTAGTAAAAATTGGCAGCTAAGGCATATTCCTGACTGACGTTTGCTATTTTCAATGTGAATGGTATAATTGAATTGAATAGTTGGATTACTTGATTAACAGTAGTGATTTATATATTTAATGGTTTTTACAGGTTGGGAAACGGAAAGCTTTTGGACTTTGACAACCATATTCAAGCACCGTTGGCATATCGAGAGAGGTTGATCAAGTTTTATTACAAGCATAAAATACATGTTCCTTGAACGGCAAGCTTTTGTGTAAACATTTGTATGGTCCTTTTGTAAACTATGTTGGAAACAATACATTATCTATGGTATCGCATGGGAACTAGCATGTAGTTGCGGGTTATGTAATCCTCCGGGATAACTTTGGGTTTATGCATACCCAACATTTTGTATTTACCCCCGCTTTTATGCCTAGTGAATGGATATTAACTATGTCTAGTGACTGCAGCTTAAATCGATTGTTAAGTATATTATTTTAACTTGTTAGTTTGTTTATATCAGTTTGTTCTAGCTGTGATCATGGTAATATGGTCGATTGCTCGACTGGTGGTTGGGGAGATGGATCATTTAATGTGATGGGAGTAGATTGATATTTATTACATACTTCATTTGTGTATATGTAGGCTTCTCTATCCCTATTTAAAGGGTACATAGTTCATTTGTGTTTACTCAAAACAAATGGAAGGCCCTTCTATGTTAATCGAAGAACTTACAAATGCCGTGGATTCTCATTTGATTAGCAAACAACTGTATGTGTTATTTCATAGAGAGACAATGGAGGCGGAGCAGGCTGTGGTTGATCTAGAGATGCGTTGTGCCCATGCGGCGGAAAAAATCCGTAAGAAGAAAGCTTATATTATAGAATTCGAAGCGGTAAATGACATTGATGCTGCAAATGCCGTTACTTATTTGAAGGAAATGGTTGGGGTAGAAGAGGAACAAGAGGCTCTTTTGAAGACAATGCTGGTGAATGCGCAACGTGCTGCTCGTCAGAGGCGTCGCTATATGGCAAAGGTCTATAACCAAATAACAGGATGAAGTGGGAAGGGTTTGCTTTTCTTTGTTGGTCTTTTGGTTTGCATAAGTCTTAACAATATCCTATCTAGTTTCTGGTTAACAATCTCATGTATTTAGTTCTAATAGTATGTGTAATGCTTATGTGTGTTTGATTAATTATATGTCTAACATAAAACCGTATAAAATAAATGGCAAAACCTTGAACAATAATCAATAAAAACAAGCAAGAAGCAAGTACCATTAAGTTCTTATACTGCAAATAACCTTAATAGTAGCAAACGAGCATCACAAAAAATATAACATGACATTTAAACAACATTATTTTCATCTACTACGGGCCACCCAAGTTAAACTGTTCGTAGCTCCAATCCATTTCATCATATTGATGCGAACTTGATGTTCCATATGTTGATGGTTGTAGCGAACCTGAGGTTCCATACAATGATGGTTGTCCCCAACCTGATGTTCCCGCCATTGATGGTTATACCCAACCTGATGTTCCCTCCATTGATGGTTGTCCCCAACCTACTGCTCCCCCCATTGAGGGTTGGACCCAACCCGATGCTCCATCCATTGATGGTTGTACCCAACCCAAAGTTCCCGCCATTGATGGATGTACCAACCTGAGGCTCCCTGATTAGATGTGCCCTCCATCGATGGGTGTTGCCAAAATGAATTTCCCAACATTGATGGTTGTTGTCAAACTGCGTTTCCCACATTTTCCTGGAAAAAACATTATTTAAACAATGGTACTCTAATGTACAAAAATTATTATTTTGAATAAGAGAATACAATTCAATTACATTTCTTTTTGGCAATGGTTCCATGCATGATTGACACATGTGTCCAACCTTCCAGCACCTTGTACACGTTACAGGAGTTGATACTTCTCCTTGAGATTTAATACGGTCTTTGTTTTTTGGTCTCCCTGATTGTTTTCGAATCACACCTGGTAGCTTCACAATTTGCAAGCCATCCGGTTTCTCCCATTCGGATGATTCTCCTACAGGGTAAACCAATCCTTGGTATGTCCCTTTTAGCGTTGTTGTTTTAAACCAATACCAGACCAAATGATTACAGTCTCTTTGTTTAAGAAATCTACTAACCGCTATCGAATGACCGCATGGTATACCGGAAAATTGCCATTGACAACAAGTACATGTCCAATTATCTAGATTCACAGTATGTTGTTTTTGAAAATCAACCACCTGATAAAGTATGTTAGCTTGAATACCTGTGACAATCCAATTAGCGCTTTTCATCATCCTGTCCTTTAGTTTTGCAGCAGCCCAGTCGCTAAGTTCCCCCTCTACCGCATCTAAAATATTTTTCACATAATAAATTATTTATCAAATTGTATAAAATTCAAATTACATTATAAAAAATGAAGGTTACCTTCATATTTGTCTCGACGTTCACAAAACCACCTTTGTAACAGCCCTCTATACCACTCCATTAGCCTTGTTATTGGTTCTTTTCTCACATCCCTTGTTAATGAATTTACCGACACTGCGCTGTTGGATGTCATATAGTTGTACCACTTTGCCGGACAATATGCCCTAGACCATCTCTCTGCGCCAGCTTCAATAAGTTTATTGTAAGCTTCTGGTTTATATGCTTGAATAGCAGAAAGCAAGCGGTGAAAATCATCCTTAGCGTAATTTTTGCATGCCTTCCAATTCAAAGCCATCGATTTTTTACTCATTCCCAAAGCACAATTCATCATTAGATGTCTACAACAGAACCCATGAAATGAATTTGGGAAGACTATTTTACAAGCTAGTCCAATGGCATAATGTCTATCAGAAATGATGGCCAAATCCTCAACTTCCCCGATGCAATCTTTCAAGCATGACAAAAACCTGTCTACGATTCCCTAGTCTCACCTTGTGAAACACCAGTAGCAATCGGTACAATCTGGTTGTTACCGTCCATTCCAACGGCAAGCAGATTTGTTCCAAGATACTTCCCTTTAAGATGCACCCCATCAATTATGATAAATGGTCGCAAATGTTGTAAGAAAGCTTGAATCTGTCGGACCCAAGAAATTATCAATTAGTAGTTGTTTGTATAGAAAAATACATATTCATATAGAATGAACCATATCTACAAAGACTAATAGCAAAGACCAGTAACAAAATACAAAAAACAGATTTATCTACAATGAACATTGTGTTTATACATGCTTACCGCAACACCAAAGCCGACAAAACACATCTTAAAGTGTCCTTCATCATCCGTATCAATATGAGTTACCGTACCATCATTTGCCATCTCCAAGTTATAAAAATAGTACGGTAATCGATCAAACGATTCCGTAGGACAACCTGTGAGAAGCTCCAATGCTAGATTTTTCCCAGCCCATGCGTTTTTATAAGAAATGTCGATATTGAATTGTTCAGCAAAATCATCTTTTATATCTCGTGGCCTGTAGATTCGACTGCTGTCTTTCAGTTTTGGTGCGATCAAACGTGCCAACAGTTTTATGGTAGCATTACGGTGGTTAGGAAGAAGTTGTGTTTTGGGACAAGTGTGAACATCGTTGATTGTTCCTATCCTCCATTTAACACTATTTTTTATCCTTGACGTAACTATTTTCCAATCGCACCCCTGATGAAAACAAACTACATCGTACCTAAACTTATCAGACTTTCTAATCCTAAATTTTCTTCCATCTATTAGAGCTTTCTTACCAATTTCAAACATGCACTAGTCTTTATCATCAAATTCATCACCTGCTTTAAGGATACGAGAGCTATTGCTGTTGAAATCCATGATATGCAGCTCCTTAATGATAGGTAATGGTTGATCGGGAATAGGAGGCATATTTTCAAAAGTATTTGTTTGTTCCCATTTATGCACAAATTGTTCATTTGAAGATGAAGTAGGCCCATAATTTTTGACAAATTCCTGATTAAATTCATTGTAGTTTTCAAAAGGTTCATTTTTTGGCATTTGAAAATCATTGTTAAAATCTGTTGGTTCAAAATCATTAGTAAATAATGAATCATTAAGGTCAAAATCTAATTGGTTAGAAGAAGATGGTTTTACTTTTGCCTTTACCTTTTTGACAACATTTTTAATAAAAAGTTTAGGCAATGCAGCCATTGGCCTACAAATTTCGGTAGCGAAAAATTGAACATCCTCATCATCAACTATGTTGACTGGACCATGTGCTATTTTGTAATAAAAACTTAAAACAAATTCGTTGTTAAGTTTGAACTTTTTATTAACATAGGTAACTAACCCATCGTATGTAACAGTCTTCATTAGTGAAACACCATAACTGGAGCCATCTTCGAACACCAAATATACACGAAATTTATTATCTAAAGCACTTATATTTTTTGTTGGTACCTTGCAATAGGTTATTACATACATGCATATGTATGTAATAACGTATTTATATATAGTTTTCTGGTGGTCGAGCAGTCGAGCATATACATGATCCAGTCGAGCAAAAAAATTGGCGGGAAATCTTGGCGCCATTTATTTTGGCGGGAAATTTTGGCGCCATTTTTCTTGGTGTACCATCACATCACATCACATTTATTAAAAGTACATATCATTTATTAAAAATACCTACCATTTATTAATTTTCCATAAATGTTTCCAACTACCTAAAGACATTGTAATAAATGTTTCATCTACCATATATTAAATTGTGTAATAAATGTTTCATCTACCCTACATTAACTCTTTGAAAAAGTCAACGCTCGACTAGCAAATGCTCGACCAACGATATACTTTATAATTTGCTGGTTGAGCGCAAAAAAATGGCGCCAAAAATTCCCGCCAAAAACTCCTATAAAAGCATACACAACTACTTGTCTATATGAGGGGAAAAAAAACACATACACATTGTAATCATGATGATGGCAAAATATGAAGCTTTTGCGTGTCCATGTGGAAATGGAGATGTCGTTTTACGACAATCACAACGACCTCATACATATGGTCAATTGTACTATGCATGTCCTCTATCAAAGGTTAATAATCAAATGTTTTGTTATAAATAAATTATAATATGTTATTTGTTGAAAATAATTTTCTTTATGCTTTAACAGCCTGGTATAGACGATCACGGATGTAAGTTTTTCATATGGAAAGAGGAACGAATCCGTCTAATGACTGGAGGACCGCCAACACCAAACTCTGCAAGCCCGTCAACACCTACAAGGTATTCTGCAGGTCCATCAACACCAACTGGGGAATGCTCAAACTGCAAGTTGTTGTCTAACGAGTTAATGGTACTGAAGACAACACTAGAGATGTACAGGCATCCAGAAAGACACACGGATGCATCAGCTGTACTACTTGAATAGCTCTATGATAACTTGGGAAAATTACGTATGTAATAATTAATATTTTTATCTGGTTTATTAGTACGTAATAATTAGTATGTTTAATAATTAGTATGTTTAATATTAGTATGTTTGTAATTTTTAACTAGCATGTTTAATAATAACTAGTATGTTTAATATTAGTTTAATATTTGTTGTTTTATTTGTCTTCTTAACTGGTCGAGCAGTTACTAGTCGAGCTTGACCAACGGCGCTCGACTTGTAACTGCTCGACATACGGCGCTCGACTTGTAACTGCTCGACATACGGCGCTCGACTTGTAACTGCTCAACCGGCTGTATGTATTAGGAATGACATATGTACTTTACATAAGTTAAACTTAAAAACAAGTGCATTAAAAACAAGATGAACTTACATAAGTTAAACTTAAAAAAAAAAAAAAAAAAAAAAAAAAAAAAAAAAACCTAAAAGAAGGATTACATAAGTTAAACTTAAAAAAAGTTAACATCAGCTCAAACACAAATTACACAACCTCAGAAATTTGTAACACTTGATCTTTGTAGTAAACCCTCACCAAATTTCTTATCGTAATGTTAAGGTAATTGCGGCCAGATTGTTTTGGTGAAAACACAGAAACATTTTTTAGCACCAACACAGATCCAACGGTAAGCACCTTTGAAAATAACTCATCCTCAAGGACTTTGTGATGAATTGTGCCTGAGAGTAAACCTGAAACATCTTTTAGTGTTACAGTGAGATCACCCAAAACATTCAAAGTACAAGACTTGATCATCGCAACAACTTTCTCAACTTTCCCTCTGTTGAGAAATTTTTTGATATCGGCAAAAACACCAATCATCATCCCGTCCCTATCATTAATAAAACCAGCTGCGTTAACCCATGGCGTACTCTTAAAATCAGAAATATCGACATCATGAACCACCCTCCTTATATATTCTTGTGTCATCATCACAGGATCAACACCTTCTTGAATATCAGAAAGTTTACATCTCTTCGCATCTTGAACAATACTGATGAGGCGAAAAATGAACCACTTTTAGGGGGTCATTTAAGCCCGGAATTGAATTTATTTGATCAAATATTGCCCTAAATCGTTCCTTTTGTGATTTTAGGTACTTTGGGAGT